>VYZP01068680.1:0-12750 GCA_013400635.1 Hypocryptadius cinnamomeus | reverse complement strand
GGTCTGTTCATGAAAAATTGTTGGACATTTAAAACTTTTGAAACTTTTCTGTTTGAGAAGTCACCAAAGGCCTAGAATATTTTTATGTCACTTTCTTATTACATAAAAATAAAAATAACCCTTACTGTTGTACTTGGAAGTAGTTAAGTCACATTAATTGCAGAGTTTTTGCTCTACATGTCTAAAAGCAGAAACTCGAAACTAGTCTCAGTTTATATGAGTAAATTCTGCTTGGCCTTCTCTGCATGAAAATACTGGTAAGGAAAATATTGAGACACAGAACAACAAGAAAATATTTTGGGAGAAACGATAGGTTTTGACAGTGACATTACTAGGAGCAACTGAGGAGAGTAAGATTTCTCAGTCAGTATTTATTACTGGGTCACAATCAGCATTTCTTTGCTGTGCCCCTGACTCACACCTTTGGTTGCCACAGTACAGGAGTGGTAAGAAATAACTGAAACTCTTGCTTCACCTTGCCTGCAAGGAGGACACATCTCCACTAGATACTGCCCATACACATACAAGTCTCAGTTCTAGTTTTTCCTGCTTTATTGTAGTAGATTGACAGTCTGTCTTTCATGTGAAAGAAAAAGTGAGTGACAGATGCATGATTAATGTAGCACATTTTTGGAAAACAAACTAATTTGGAATTTAGCTGAGACCCTAAAACCTATATGGAAAGGTCAAAGTCAAAGTCAGCTCCTCTTTTCTTTCAGTGAGTTCTAATACATACAATATTTTATTCATAGCAATGTAGAATTGCTGTTAAATAGAAGTCAAATTGGTCTTTGTTCTGTTCAACATAACATTGCTCTCTAGTCTTCCTCTAAAGATGAAGGCATGTGGTATCCTTCTTGGGGTGGTTCTGTGTAGGTCCAGCAGTCGAGCCTCTGTGACTCTTGTGCATCCCTTCCCACTCAGAATATTCTATGACTCTGTGATCCTAAAGATTAGTTGTTCACATCTGTCCCCGGTGCTGTTTCATGGAAATGCACTTCCTGTCAAACTCATATTCCTGATGGTCTGGCTTCAGCATTAGGATCTCAGGTAAGCTATGCAATACATAGCAAATGTGTAAATACACACACACATATATTTATTTACTATACCTACAAAATTTCTTTTTCTATGCATTTTTCATTGTGTTCCTTTTTCATTCATGAAATATTATGGGCTCCCTCTGGTGGGGCAAAACAATACCTTTATATTTTAAAGTCTTTGTAGAGGGTTGGTAGCCCATTAAGCCTAAAAGAAAAAAGGGTTGGGAGTTGAAATTTGTCTTCTTATCTGATTTTGATTTACAATTTGTTTCTGTCTCAGAAGCACTGCTTTCAGTGCTTTTTTCCCCTCACGATTTAAAACCAATTTACTTACAAAATATTTTTATGAAAAGACTAAATAACCCGAACTAAAGCTGAAGTGCAATGGATACATGATGACTTTAAACAAGAGGAGCAGTAAGTTTCCCAACTGAATTGCACACATACTGTTAGGATTGATCAGCATAACTTAAAGAAATAGGGTTTTTTTCAGAATATCATTCATGAAATAGATTTGCACACTAAACTTAATTGCTCTGAGAGCTTACTGTATCTACATAATGTATCTACCTATAATATGAATTGCTTGTTCAAAATTATGATGGTACCTTAGCTGTTAATACTTGGTACACAGAAATATTTTTTCCATTCTTTTCTACATTTCCTGTGGAATTATGGTGATATCACCTATGTGAGACAAATATTAAGCTTGTCTAATAATTTCATTTTAAATATGCAGTTTCCTTATTGTGTACATTTTTTGCAATTGATACAATCATTAATTGATTAATTACAAACTTCCCCAAAATAGACCCAAAATTTTTAGCAGATGTGAACTTTTTTATAGGTACAGGAAAAACAAATCATAATACAAATGCTTTGGTTAAACAGAGATAAAATTTAAACAAGGGAAAACATCAGAAGAGGCTGAGAGACTGAAATGAGATATATACAAGCAATATGTAATTACATTAAAGATGATTACATTACCCTTATTTTCAGGCATAGTAGTATTTTCCTGAAGGTAGTCACTTATGCGATGGACTCATTTTATCAAAAGGGCTTTTTTTTGGAGATTTTTTTGCAGATTATATTTTTGTCTAATGTAGCTGTAAGCTTTGTTTCATCTCTCCCACAAACTGTATACCTTTTAGAGCTGTTGTTTTGAGTTATTGCTTGTTCTTCACACATATGCTTTCACAAAAGAAATAAAGACAAAAATTAAAGCAAAAAAGAAGCCTCAACTTTCATTGAACAGTTAAGAAGATGAAATAAATCTCCGTCCTTAGTTATGTCATTAGAGGCAAATTTCCTGTTAAAAGAATGCCCACAAACGGCATTGAAAAATTTCCCAGAAGTGCAGTGCAAACAAAGAGCAGAAACAATTTCTTCTAGTGACCAGAAGAACTTCAAAGTGAGAAAAGAAGAGGATAGGGCAAAACTTTTAATTTGTTCACCCCTTTTAGAAAGACTTGACTGAAACGTGGCACTAAGCTTAATGTGTCACTGTGATCAGGTGCACGGTTTTGTTGTTCCAAGTGTAAACTGATCAAGCTTTACAAGATGAATCATAACTGACCCTAAGCTGACCCCAAATGCATTTAGGAAGATGATGAAGAAGACCAGAACTTTCCACAGAACTGCTGTCTTTTAGTAAGACAAGAGTGTTTCAAATCCATATTCCAAACTGCCATTTCATTGCCAATAAGTGCTGCAGAAGAGCACTAACCTCTGCACGCACAGAGAGATGGAGAAACTTTTAATGAAAGGGTCTGGCTACAATACACTTTTCTCTTGTTAATGGCAGTGGACAGCTATAGTCTGTGTCCTTACAATTTTTCTGAAGTTCTAATTGCAGAATGGAGAACATAAATTTTGTTTTTAGCTGTTTCAAATGATGAAAATGCCTGGGATATGGGGAATATTTCCAAAACTGCAGAAGAAGTTCTTGTCATCATGTCATCCTGTATTTACATAATAGTATATCATTATAGAGAGAGAAACATGGGAATTTCTTCATACAGTTAGTTATGATGATTAATATGCTGATGCTCATGTTCTGATGGTTTTTTTGTACTTAAAAAGTTTCTTCCTCTCATGTCTCCTAGTGATGATGGTGATGATGGTGATGATGAAGATTATGCTTAGGTTAGAACAAGAAAAGTCAGTAACAGTCTGTGAAGTACTTGAAAATAAAAATGATGGTCTTATTCATACTTTTTTTTTTAATATGAACATTTTCTGGTGTACATATGGAAAAATAGTCTTCTTTTGACTACAGGCAGTGGGAACTTAAAAAAACCCAGATCATCAAATTGTCATCCTCAGGTAGGTTCTATCCCTTAGCAAATATGTTCTGACATTTTAAGTTCTCATACTGTTAAGCAGTATGCTGCAGTGTCAGCTAAACGTGGGTGAAATCTTTCCTTTTTTTCAGCATCACTTTCTGTTTGAGGCTTTTATAGTGTTTTCTTATGACTAGCTGTATGCATTGAATTATCTGTTTTTGTAAACTACCGAGTGAAATGAAAATAAAGTGGAATAAAAATTAACTTTGGTTGGTTTTTGGTTGTTTGTTAGTGGTTTTTCTTGCAAGAAATATAGCTCATTAAAATTTGGAAGTGAATTTACATAGTACATTCATTGAATTTAAAGCATTTATTATCTTTATGCATTCCAGCTAGTGCTTGGACTCACTTTTAGTTTTCAACATATCTGATATTTGCTTCCAGAAGCAATCTGCTCCAACTTCCTTATTTCTTTAGTTTCCAAAAGGAACCATGAATCATGGAGATGCAAGTTATGTTTCTAACCATGTTCTAAAGTACTGATTTCTAACCCACTTCATCCACTCACATGATATGGCAAAAGAGAGAGAGCTTTGGCATCACTTCTATCTTTAATGAAACTCAGAACAATTGACTGATTTCTGAGATGAGAACCAATGATCCTGTGAGTTAAATGGCATTAACCTGCATATAAAGTCTAAATTCTGCCTTGAAGTATTCTTCACGCTGCTGATCATCAGTGGGACAAGCCCCATGTAAGCATTAAGATGATAAAAATTTCAACAGCCAGATTTCAAATTCAGTTTCAAAATTTGGATTTCACCAAAGGACTTTTTTTTCCTGTCTTTCTCATGCAGTTTTTTTATTTTTAATTCTTTCAAATAAGATAGAAAATCTAGTGCTAATTCAAGCCTAGGTATGTTTAGAACAAAAGCCACTGAAACAAACTAAACCACCAAGAATTTCAAAGGTTCCTTGCAGCTACTTTTTACTGCCAAATAATTTTTCTTCCATGTTTTCTCTCAAGATCCAAATTTAAAGAGTCTGAGGCCTCAGTCAGCCTGAATATGATACCATTCTGCTTATCTTTGAAGCTGTTTTTTTCTCTTTTCCCTCCCTCCCTTATAGAAATTGCAAATGTTATAGAGAAATTTTAAGGAGCATATTCATGCCACTTCAGACACCTTACCATCCAAACACATCAGGCTTGAATTCTTCAAAACATAACTGAATATGTTCTGAGACCTTTTGTTCTCCTAAAAACCATATTTTTATTATATGTTTCCTGAAAGACATTATTTAATATTATTATTTTTTTTGTTTTACTGCTGCCTGGAGTACAGGAAAATAGTCTAATTTGCTGAACAATATCTCCACATTTTTCCTGTTGTGGAAATTAATTAAGAGATGTTGATTTTGAAGTTTTCTTACCTCCCCCACCCCTTAGTTTCTCAAATATTTAAACAATTTTTTGGCCATCTTTTTTTTTTTTTAATACATTTCTCTTTTCTCTCTGTTTGTAATAAGATTAATTATGTGTGGTGCACCACTGCTTATCCCCATGAAAGAAAATCTAAAACGAGGGATTTCAGCTTCAAGAAGGCTATTTTGTCCTGTTTCCGATGTTCTAAAGGGATTAATTTACCATATCGTATAGCCCTGGAAGACTGTGATAATTGAAAACATCCATATTCATTGCATGTTCAAAGGGATCTGTCTGACTTTGTAATGTAAAAAGTGCATTTTTAACCTGAACGGGGACCTGCATCTGGTATTGCTTAATCCTATTAGTCCGACAGTTCCAAAGCTTTAGTGTATAATCATTAGCTCGTGTTAATCCTCAGACATGCCTCCAGCTTCAGCCTGTCAGAAGGAGTCCCTGTAGGGAAAATATGGAGGTGCTGATAGCACAACACCAACTAATCTTATCTTAAATGCTAGCAGCAGCCACTATCTGTGATAGCCAGGGATTTAAAACAAATTTTTTATGGGTATTGGGTATCGCTTTCCCTTCTCTCACACAGCTCTTCTACCTTGCCCTACTTTCTCCCCTGCCTTGCTCCACCCCAGTCAGACAAAAAGTAATACTGATGGTAGCTAGGCAAGTGCCAGTGGAGGATGAGGAGAATATTTGAAGATATTTACTATACTGTCATAAAAATAGCAGACTAAGCTACTAAACTTCTCAGGTATCTTGCAGCCTTTTCTATAGAGGAGTCTCAAATCTATCTTACACAGGCTTAGAATTTATTTCCTATTTACCACCAGCTGCAACATCACATAATGAAAGTACACATGATATCAGAAAAAAAGAGCTGTATTCTGAACAGTAGCAAGCTCACCTGCCTGCCCTGCTATATCACGTGCCATGATTTGGCATAGCAAATTGGGAGGCACATCCGATTAGAGGCAAAGAAAACATGGTAGTGAGGACAAAAAGGAAAGAAGTTTGATGTACTTCTCCTGCCCTTACCCCAGAGCTAAGGAAAAGGCATGTTTAGAGTAGCCCATGTCCTTAACCAAGGCAAAGTAGGACAGTGGTAAAAAATGAGAGTATTTGCTCTTCCAGTGAAGGGGTATCCATATGGAGAAGGAGGTGTTGTGTGATAACAAGAAGGAGTGTCTCTGCTGCTAGTGATGGAAAAGGGGGGCAAAAATTCCCTGCTCTTTTTTCACAGAATCACAGAATAAGCCGAGTTGGAAGGGACCCATCGGATTTATCAAGTCCAAGTCCTGGCCCTGAGTAGGACACTCCTGGAGTCACACCATGTGCCTAAGAGCATTGACCAAAAGCATTCTTGAACTCTGTCAGGCTGTGCTATGACCTCTTCCCTGGCCTGTTCCAGTGCCCAACCACCCTCTGGGGGAAGAACCTTTTCTTGATATCCAGCCTAAACCTCCCCTGACACAGCTTCAGGCCATTGCCTCAGGTCCTGTTACTGGTCATCACAGAAAACATACCAGTGCTTACCCCTCCTCTTCCCTTGTGAAGATAGTGAAAACCACAATGAGATCTAGCCTCAGTATTCTCCAGGCTGAACAGACCAAGTGGCATCAGCTGCTCTTCACACAGGTTCCCCTCCAGACCCTTCACCATCCTTGTGACCCTCCCTTGGTTGCTAATATCTTAATGTTGTTTTTATACTGCGTTGTTCAAAATGCACAGAGCACTCGAGGTGAGGCTGCCCCAGCTCAGAGTAGAGCAGGTGATGGTGTACCTGATGCACCCCAGGACAGGGTTGGCCCTCCTGGCTGCCATATTCAACTTGCTGTTGACCAGGACCCTCAAGTCCCTTTCAGTAGTGTTGCTCTCCAGCAAGAGTTCAAGGGTGAATCCAGGGTTTCATCTGCCTTCTTGAATGGCACCGTTATTTGTTGGAGTTTTGTTGTTGTTGTTGTTGTTAAATATAGCAGGAATGTGCTCTATGCTGACTGCTTCATTTTGCTTTTTTGCCACTGACTTGAATGACCCAGCAAAATTATCTTAGTAAGACTCCCCATCCCATTCTTCTGCCCTCTAAAGCCTAGGCAGATGTAGTTGTAATTTAAACTAAGGAGCTTTGCTAAAATGAATATTCTAAAAAACTAATGATTGTTGCTGTGGAATCCGAGGGGTTCTCAAGGGACGGGGGCATGGGAGAGACACGGATCTTGACTCCATGTTTCAGAAGGCTGGTTTATTATATTATGATATATATTATATTAAAATTCTATATACTAAAGCTATACTAAAAAGGATAGAGAGAAAAGATCCATCAGAAGGCTAGCAAGAATAGAAAAGGAATCTATAACAAAGTCCTGTGACTGCTCAGAGAGTCCAGACAGCTGGACCATGATTGGTCATCAAGTAGAAACAATCCACATGGACCAATGTGGTTGCACCTGTTCCATTCCACAGCAGCAGATAATTATTGTTGACTTTTCTCTGCTGAGGCTCCTCAGCTTCTCAGGGGAAAAATCCTGGCAATAGAAATTTTCATAAAATATCACGGCTACAAACAATCTCGACTTTGTTCAGTCTAGCTTTTAGGGTTGCAAATGTGCTATCATTTCTGGAAGAGTTTTTAGTTTGTCACACACAGCTCTCAGCCCCGCTTACTGGAATTTAACTAGACCTCTTATTGTCTCCTGTGACTGATGAGCATTTGGATTGTTTGGGTAGCCATGAAATACTGCACTGACCCACACACTGATCCACCAACTTTGTTGGTCTGGTTCAGTTGAGAGATAGTGAAATCCTATTATGCTTCTCCAATCCCTGGTACAGTAGCCTTTGCCACTTTGCCAGAATCATGTATTAGCATCTATCATGTGAGGACAAGCTTATACTTTTTGACTTTCAGCTGTTACATCATGAAAGAGTAATAAATCATAATAAATCACTTACATGCTTCCTATAGTATGAGGATTTTAAAGTACTGAATTAAATATACTACCCTTTTACATGAGAGGGGGGTAAATAAGAGCAAAAAAAAAAAAAAGTTTCGCAAGGTTGTTCAGCACATGAGAAAGGGAACCGAAATCTGGGTTTTGAATTTTTCGCCTTAGCCTGTTGCTAACAGCAATAGTGTGTACAAGTATTGTGATACCACTTATGGTAAATGGCAATATAATTCAAATCTTGCTACAATATTGTCCATTTATGGAGTGAAACAGGAAACTCTGGAGAATAGATGTAGTGTCAGTTTATATTAACTTTATCACAGTGCAACTACAAAAGGTACCAAAACAAGGTTGTGCAATTATTATTAAGTGAATAGTTATTTGCTATTTGTGATGTTTGCCCTTACAATCCAAAAACTATTTTAATGCAAGTTCATTTTAATTATATTGAATAACAATGGAGAATTGTTCCTCTTTGTACCTAATATTATGCAGATAGCAAGTTAACATAATTAATAAAAGATAGAGACAGAGTGTTGTTCACTGTACTAGATATCATAAACTTCAGATTTGGAATATGTTCCATAAAGAAGCAGACCAGTATAAATATAACGTCTGTGTAACAACATGAAAATTGACCACAATTCTCTACCACCTGCATCCACATATTCTTGGTATAAAAATGAAGCAACACATGCTTATATAAAAACAATATCGGCTGCTTTTTCATTATTAAATCAAGAGCAGATAATAATAAAAGTATGTGTGAAAGAAATAGAACATAAATTATTCAGACTGCACAGCAGGAGTAGAGAGGTGCTCCTTCTTGATGTTCTCATATCTTTGCTTTGTCTTCCATTCACATGACTTGAGGTCTGCAACTGTGCATTTGACTTTAAATCTGATTTAAAGACTGGAGGAGTGGAAGAAAAAAGTCCGATTCTCAAAGCAGGTATTATCTCTTTTTGAGAATCAAAATGAAAAAATTTATGCCTACTTTGAATTTATGAAAATTGAAATATCTCTTGAATTTTGACACTCTGGTGATATTAATTACCAATTTTCCCACAACATTCATAACAAAATCTTGGAGCTTTTACTTTGCAAACCACACTGATGTCTCTGCAATCAAACAAACTGATTCATGTGAAGAAAAAACACAAAACAGGAGAGTGCTGATAAGAAGCCAGTTGCTCTGGTTTTGGTTGGAGCAGACTTAATTTTCTCCAAAGTACTTAGTATGGAGCTGTGTTCTGGATTTGAGCTTGAAAGGGCACTAAGAACTCAGGGATATTTTTGCTATTGCTGAGCAGGGCTTACACAGTATAAATGCATAAAGGACTTTTCTGATCCTCACCCCACTCCACCAGCAAATGGGCTGGGGGTACATGAAGAGTCAGGAGGGGACACGTTTGAAAGAGAGGATACCGGGAAGAAGAAGGTGGAGATGTTTGGAGTGGTGGAGTTTGTTTCGCTAAGTAACTGATATGGACCCTAAGTAACTCCTCAAGATCTGAGTCTCAAGATTTGAATCTAACTTTGCAAATTGTTTGGTTGTTAATCAGTAGCTATAGCCACACAGTTATGATTTAAAACCTTCATGGTGAACATTGTGTGCTTGGCTAATCTTTTCCTTTAAAGAAACGGAAAGACAACACAAAGACAGTTGGGTTGTCTGGGCAAAAGTCACCAGGAGTGAAATCAGCAGAACAGAGCAGTATCTGGGGTTAAGGTAATCCTGATAGTGGGTGATTCCGACCATTGACTGATTGACCACCTACTCAAAATGGACCCCAGCCTCAAATGGAGACAAGAATTGCATATGTGGACTAATTAGCATAAGAAGCAACAAATATAACTAGCAAATAGGGATTTGAGTACCAATAAATAAAAAAGTTCTGTAATTTGTATTCAAGGAATGCTGATATATTTGTTTGTGAAAATATACAAATATCATGAAGTTTTGATGATCAGTGAGCCAGCCTTTTGTGGGTTCCCATTTACCTCTCTATTTTGTGCCAACTGGAACAAAAGAATAGAAATTCCTCTGCTCCATGTGTGAGCTGGTAGCTGCACGCCAGGTAGCGAACTCACGTTCAGGACAACGCCACTGCTGTGCGTGATGGATCCCTGCTTTCCTGAGGAGGGCTGATGGCCTGTCTGCCCCTTGGAAGCACTGACTAAATGTCATGTTTTGCTTTGCTTGTGCACACAGCATTTGCTTTACCTACTAAAGTGTATTTTTCTCAACTCACTGATTTCTCCACCATCCTGCTGGGTGGGGGGTGAGGGAGGGGCTGCCTGGGTCTTAGCTGCCAGCTGGGGTTAAATCACAACTACAGTTAAGCAGTCATTATATGGTACTGTGCTGATGAGAATGGATAAATATTTGGCACAAAAGGAGGAATATTTTAACCTTGCACATAGATGACTGAGAGAAAAGTTTGTGTATTCATTCAATTTAAAAGACTTTCTTCCCTTAAGTAAATATCTCCCATCCCCAAAAAACAGAATGATCATATATGCAGCACAAACACCCAAGACAAAGAGTGTTGTCCATGAGTATAAATAAGGAGTGTGTTAATTTAAGAAGTTACAAATCAGACTCCAATTCCACAGAAGGTGAGCCTAGAAAGCAAGAAGATAAAGCAGGTAATTATACTGGTCTGAAACCATGAAAATATTTTTTTGTGATTCGGATTTAATTTCTTCAGAAGGTTTTTCCACTTTCTACAGATTGCAAAATGTGAAAGTGTATAATTATATCACGACATGCTTTGTATCGTGCAGAATCTTAGACCTATTCACAGGTATTTGATTCACTTAAACTTCCTATCTCTTACCCATATATTGCTACTGTCTTTTCAAAACATAAATAGGAGTCCATAAGCATCTTGATCCATTTTTTCTTTTCTGTTGATTCATTTATGAATAATTAATTCAGTTAGACTAAGTAAAATTTAAGCCCAGATTTTATCGGATTTCTATTTTCTCTGTTGAGCAAAATTGGGCATTATCAGCTTCTTCCACATTTTTTGATGAACTTAACCAAAACAACTTTTAACATAGCTGCCATATGCTCAAGGTACCCTGGCAAGAGTGTGTATGGTGTGTATATGTGTACAGAGGTGTGTGTCGGTATGTTTATATATTGTGGACAGACTTCAGTCACTTCTGACTTAAGTACTTATAGAATCTTTTATATACACATATACAAATTTATGTACAGATAATTGTGTGTATAGGTGTAAATGTATGACAGTATACACACACACAAAAAATTTATCATCTACTTGACATTATTTTCTTGCCGTGCCATATGTCCCCACTGCTTCACAGTAGTGTCTGCAAGAGATGTGTACAGGGTAGGCTGTCAATGTCACTAAACAGGGAGCTCTTCATGTTTTGAAGGTGATAAGGAATGCATACCAGTAGCTTTTTATCACAGATTCTCATTGAGTGACTCAATTACCATATCAAATGGTCATCCCTGTGTGTTATCACCAGTTTAGTATTTAAGTTGTGAATAAATATGCCCCTGCCATACAGTAGGGCCTTATAGGAAGACTAACTTTGGGTTTTCATTTTCCAGTTTCCCAGCTTGTTCCTCTTGTTCTTCCAGATTCCCTTTCTTACTGCACATCCAATACCATGGTTAGGCACTTTCCTCTTTTGAATGTAATTTTTCACTTACCATGATCTCCCACTTATTAAAATCCCCTGCAAAAATTTTGCTTCTGTAAATGTGTTGCACTGCAGCCTATCATGTCTATCCTCCTTACCCTGTATGTCCTTGTATTACTTGTTAATCAGGAGAAAAGCTTGTTCAGTGAAATTCATACCTGTACACCCTCAGACGTTTTGCCACAACTTCTTTTGTCTTTGAGGTGTAAATTTCATGCAGTTGTGATAGGAGGACTTTCTCTAGTTTGAAAACTATAACTAAAGATAATTTTCCATCTTTTACATGCTCTGAGGCCATTTTTGTATAGATTAAAGCTAAAAGAAAGGGAGAAGAAAAAAACTCATAAATGTTAATTAAAATATGTATAGACCTATGCATTAGCTTATAAGGACACTTTTTATTGTGCACAGGTTTTCCAAACTAGGGTCAGATTCTCTAAGATCATAGTTTTTAAATTTAGCTTGTTTGGGAAAGTATCTATGTTATTCAATGTCTCATAGATTTCTGGAAACTGAGCTGAAGAAAAGCTTTTAAGATCCTGATGAAGACTGACACAGTCATGTAGATGGCACAGCTGCCACTCTGCCCGTCTGCCCCTCTCTGGGAATCCGTAGAAATCCTGGCCTTCATTTAAATCAACAGGAGCTTTGTCTCTCACTTCAATAGAGTCAGAATTTCACCCTGCAATTTGAAATACTCTCTGCAGTTGACAGGCAAGTAAAATGATTACCTCACTGTTCCCACTGCCTCTGTGTCATAAACTGTGCAAAGATTATCATCAGTGAAGTGCAGTACAGATGTTCCCTCCCTCATTCCTTCTAAGCCATCTTTCTTCCATCTCTGTCCTCTCTTTTCCCCTACAGTTCTCTTTTTAACTTTTCACTGTATTTCTCTGGCATTCAGCACCAGGAAGAGAAGCCCCTATACAGACAGATCATCTGTCTTTGGCATTGGTTGTCTTTGGCATTTGTAAGCACCATCATTAGTGCTTACAAAACTAAGACAACTTTATAAATCATGGGACAGTTTGAAATGAGGGAGGTTTATAAATACAATAAAATGTCTAATAATTATTCAGAAGGTTTGAAATTTATCTGCTCTCAGCAGGGGTTCTCTCATTAGCTGCTCCATATGACTACATCACTCATGAGTGAAAAGGTCACCTCCTACATCATGAATATAGATTGCACTGTCTTTGGTGTAGTTTTGATATGTTTCATATCTAGCGTCAGAATGTGAGAAATGGGAACAGGCCTCCTAAAATCTGTAATTCTCAGAAGTGAAGAACATTGGAATTGTCTGACCTGATTTGTGCCCACATTAGGAAGAAAAATGTCTACTTTTAATAACA
>VYZP01068679.1:11829-26059 GCA_013400635.1 Hypocryptadius cinnamomeus | reverse complement strand
TACACACCAACAAGTGTCTCTGGAAACATCAGCAGTATTAAAATATTTCAGACTGTGCTAATGTTTATAGCTGAGCACCCTGAAGGGACAGCAAGCAGTTTCATGCTGTACAGGTTTGCTGAGGGAGATTCTGAAATCATCTCTTACATACCTGGATATGGCCTTCTGAGCAAGTACAAACACTACATGTCTCAGTGCAAAAATCCACTGTAACACTACAGAAGGGACACTTCAGAATTTCCTATTAGTCACTACCAAAGCATGAAGCCGCATTCTCAAAATACAAGTTGACAAAACAATAACTATTACCAGCATTTTCAAAACACTCTTCTTCCTCAAAAATCCCCAACCTAGAGCGTGCAAGGACAAACTTCAGCTTCCTTAAGCAGTTCAGTAAGCAAACCATTGTACCATCTCCCAAGAAACCAACACACCACAGGAAAAAACCCTAAGGTAAACAACCACAAATCTTCCAGCAATGCCCTAACAAACTGCCTTCCTTGCTCTGTACCGAGATTGCACCAAACAGCAAATACAAATGTTTGTCCTACTGCTGAACACTCATTCTCTGCCACAAAAAGAAAGCAATGTAATCCATAATTTGAAGTCTCGTCTTCCCTCTATACTTATGGGGCCTATTTAATCTTCTATTAAAAAACATGCACCTTAACTTAGTAATTTATTCTTCTATTCTGAAATGCAAACTTTGCAGAATATGGTCTTCTCAAAAAATAAAAGACTACAATTATTGCTGGCTAATAGTGAAGTAAGTCAATCACTTTTTGATAATTCAGAGGAGGAGGATATATAACCTTCCAGGAGTCAAAGTAATCCTTGAGAATCTTACAGTGAAGGATTTCAGCAAGTCCAGTGCTGGAGTGTTCCAGAGAAGGGCCAGAAAGCTGGCAAACAGTCTGGAGGGTAAATCCTGTGAGGAGTGGCTGAGGGAGCTGGGGTTGTTTAGCCTGGAAAAGAGGAAGCTGAGGGGGGACCTTACTGCTCTCTACTGAAACTGAAAGGAGGGTGTAGTCAGGTGGGGTTTGACCTCCTGGCTGTGCATGGGGAGGTTCTGGTTGGCGATCAGGAAGAACTTCCCTGAAAGGGCTGTCAAGTATTGTATCAGGCTGCCCAGGGAGGTGGTGGAGTCACCATCCCTGGAAGTGTTCAAGAAATAACTGAAAATGGCACTTAGCCATGGTCTAGTTGACAAGGTGGTGACTGTTCAAAAAATGGACTCGATCTTGAAGGTCTTCTCCAACCTAAATCTGGAGTCAGACAGTCTACAGACTCTGTAGTTCTGTTATCAGTTTGATTCTTTATTAACAAAATTAAGTTTTTTCAAGTCTTTAGTCTTTTCATGGCTAAAAGAGACACAGGCAACAGAACTGTTTTTATATAGTTGACAATCTTTATCCTGCAAATTTTACTACAGCAAAATGGACAGTCCTACTAACAAACAAAGCAGAAAAAGGGAACAGCAGAAAATGGACTGCCAGAGCCAGCAAGGTTGAAGATGTTTTACTGACTGGCTGTGACAAGAATTCCTTCCAGTTGCAGAAAGGTTAGATTAATAAAATCAACAAAATGTGTGTTTACTTTTAAATTTCTAACTCAGCTGACAGAGTAGCAGTAATGTCTCTGTAATGCCTCAACTCAGTGAGGCAGCTATGCTGCTGAGGTTTCTCCACACTTTGCAGCACTTACCTTAAAAGTTCCACACTGGAATTAGCTACGTAGCATGATGGAGATGTAAAATACTATTCCACTTCACACAAAGACCAAACTCAACTGTTAAGACAATGTTATCTAAGCATTAAGCAAGCATGCAGTGCACTTCTTCAGGAGCTGAAGAGCAACAAGATAGCTGAAACTGTGAACTAAAGTAAGGGTCAATACTAAGTAACAGTCAATACTAAGGGTCAATTACTAAGGGTCAATACTAAGTAACAGTGTCTGCTTCCCAGGTATAGGAAATTTTGGCTGTGGCCTACAAACCGAAAATCAGACTGAAGATTGAAGTTTCTGGAAACCATTACCTGCATTCTATGACTACACAACATTTCTTGCTCTACTGGCTCAGATGAGTCTGGTGTATCAGCAAAATTTTCTCAAGGTAAACTCAAACTAAAGGATCCCATAAAGTGTCCTGGAAAGAATAAATGCCCACGAAGTGTATTTGAATAACTCAACATATATGCAATTTGCCAGATGTATGTAAGGGGCTGAAATCGCCAGATTGAAAATACTGACTTTTATTTCAATATGATAGCTGCCTATGACAGTTTGCCCTCTGGGATCAGAAGGAAAAAGAGGAATGGCAGGACAGGAAAAGGTCTTTTCTATATACGCAAACATATAACACACATGCACAGCTGTTTTCTAATGACTAAAAACAAAAGAAGAAACATAGCAGTACATTACTAAAAGTCTTCAACTATACAACACTTTCATCTTCAGGTATGTAAAAAAATTAATATATGCAAAACCCTTCAACTCTACACAAGAATAGAGAGTCTCCTCATAAATATGAGGTGATTTAGGATTTCTTATAATTTCCAGATAATTTTGGAATAAAGTATGATAGACAATATTTCATTCTTAAAACAACTCACCTTTCGGAGCAGCAACGGGCTTGACAGACATTCTCCCAACAAGACATTCCTTCAGCATTGATTCGTAATTGACCCAACGATGAACCTACATTAAGAAAATTTTTTTCATAAAATTTGGAATTCTTACTATGTTGTTCTATGCACTGAAATAGAAAAGTTCATTTTTGTACATTGACTAATATAATTCATTTAGCAGATTTTTTAAACACATTAGAAGTCACTATTACATCACCCAGTACTTATTTTTACTTCTATTACAGATATCATGGCATTAAGTGAAACACTAGGATTATGAAAAAAGTAACAATAGTTTAATTTACTCATTTATGCTTTGCAATATCTGAACATCATAACCTTGAGCTACAGAATATATTTCAGAACAGCATTTTTATGATGAATGCTACACAACTAACAGAACAAAGACCTTGTCATTACCACAATGTTTATTAGTCTTGTTTAGACAAGAAAAGGGAAAAGGGACAAAGGAAACAAACATAAAGAATAATAGTTAAGACAAACAAGCACGTCCTACCAAGCTGGTGTATTTCTGTTTGCTTCTGTCTTACTATCACTGAATCATTTGGAAATTCCCTATTTAAGAAAGTAAAATAAAGTGAAGAAAAAGCAGTAGCTTTACAGACCAGAACTGGAGAACTTGTAGAGGAAATGGATGGCAGAAAAGCGAATTCTGATAGGGCATCCAGGATAACATCACAAGAAGAGAAAAGGAAACAAAGTGTTGCATGACAAATTTGAATGGTATCTAGATTTAAAAATAAAAACTTTCAGCTGGACTAGCTAAGGAGATGAGATAAAGAATCCCCTCAACAAGTTGTAGCTTCCTCATATACAGGTAACAGAAAGAAATGAAGGATTAAGAATGACAGGTAATTTTTCCAGAAATGTGGGGAACACTAGCAATCTACCAACCTCTTAAAAAAAACCACTATCTGACAGACACAGAATGCTAAAGCAGAGGGGAAAACAAACACCTCCAGTAACAGAAAAGTCATAAGCCAGAAACAATAAAAATGAAAAGCATATTTTCAGGATCTAAACCTGCTTCCATTCCCATGACAAAAAACTCAAAAAGTTGCAAGCATATATCTGAACTTAACTACAGGGACTTCCCCAAATACTCCTGATGTCAAGACTTCTGATTTCAAGGACATCATATAATGACCCAGCAACATAATTCCAAGCCCCAGCTTAGTACTGGATACTTGATACTACAGATTTCTTGAAATCAAAGAATTATGCCCAAAACCAACACTTCATTTGTGAAAGGATTAACCAAGGATAAACTCAACCAAGCTAAAACATTATCCATCTTTGTTTACAATGTTAAAAATATTTGCAAATGAAGGCACAACATACTCTGATGCATGACATGTAAAGAGTTAACATATTTCCTTTCCAAAGCAGAGGAGATTTCTTTTCTGCTCTTTCGCAGTTTCTCAGATAAACCTAGTGAGTAATGGAGAGCCACAGAATGTCTGTTTCTAAAAAATACCAACTCAGTGAATCACATTTTACAAGACCAACTTTGCAATTCCTTACAGAAAGCACATCCATGCTGCAGAACCTTTATTTTCTGAGTATTTTCAAAGCATTTAAGGAAATAGTAAACAAATAAGAGACCAACTGTCATCTTGTGAGTTGTTCACCAGTTAAAGTTACTAGAAGCTCCAGCATTTTTTCTGACAATTAAGCTGCCAAGTAAATAGACAAAGAATTCTACAAGCTTTTTTCAAAAAGTGAAAGCTCTCAGAAAAATAGGTCTCTCCAACAACAGTAGTCATTGCAGCAATTTATTAAGAAGGTGGTATCTCAAATTCTTGCTAGCTTTATTGCTATTTCTGCTAAAAAAAAAAGAAGAAGTCTAATTGAAGTATAATTCTAGCAACATAAAGTGACATTTTCATTGCTGTCTTTTGATACAAAGTTTAAACTACATGTCTCTTCCAGCACACATGTCATTCTGAGCAGTGACCTGCTGCCTTTCCTTAGGACTGAAAAAGTTCAAATCACCATTTCCACTGAAATGCTCTAAAAATAATCACAAAACATGCATTTTTCAAGTATGGTGAGCAAGTGTCATTTGCTGCCACTTCTCACCTGATCAAAGAGATCTGTACCATCAGTTCCTGCTGCTTTCATTAGTTCATCCTCACCACCTGGATGGTATTCCATGTATGGCGTGACATTATATACAAATCCTGAAGAAAACAGAATACAAAAGCATATGAGCAGCATTTCTACAACCACTCCTGTCTCCAAAAATAATGGAAAGGTTAGCACAAATTAAAGAGTGTACTAGCAAACAGTAGGCATAATTGCAACAGATAGTAGGACTTCACAAAAACAGAAATATAAGTAACACAATTGTATAGAGCACAAGAGGTATCTTATTCCATGGACATGCCAATCCTACTAGTGCCACACCACTTGCCTTGGGTTAAGACTTCAACCTAGAAATTGATGTCTCCTAGCTAGAGGGTAAAAGTACCACAAACAGGTTTAAAAAGAGACAAAATTGAACCAGCTAGTGCACAAAATAATTTTCAGTTTCCCTTCCAATTAAGTCATCCCTGAAGTGTTGTCACAGTTCTTCCGGTACCAACCATCACTATCATGGAATGAAATTCCTACAAGAATGAACTGTCTCACACAAGCAAATACCGTCACCATCAGCAACAAAATTTCCATCTTCAGATTCAGCAATATAAGAAACTTAACACAGCTTGACTCATTAAAGGCTTACAACTCTGGTTGTATCTGTCCCAGTAAAAGGGCTCAGTTGTTTCTACACTTCCAGTGACATAAAACAACGTTTCTTCACAGGTCTGAAATGATAAAGTCTAATCATTGTTGCTAGGCAACTGGGTTATTGGAGCCTGAAGAATGCAGCTATTTGAAAAAAAAAAATTACTACAGACATATTGCTGTCAACATTATTATTGCTTCCCTACCTGCCTGAATATTTGAAGATATTTAACATTAGCACAACAGGAAGCTACCAAAACCAGAACTGTGCCAGCACTTGCAGCAAAAGCTTTGAAGACATTAGGAAGTGTACATTAATTACTTCAGAAGGACAGAAAGGCACTCAGCACTGAGCCTGGGGCAGACATACTTGGAGCAATCCTAGTCGGCAAGAACAACCATCCCAGCCAACAACAAAGACCCAGCCAATAACAAAGGAAGGATCTTTGCCACTTTACCGACCTGCTCTGCTGATGGCTGTATTCACTGTGCCATCTTGTGTGCAGCAGTGATTACTGCACACAATAAATGACAAGATTCTGCATAGCCATGGCCTCCTGAATATTACTCAAATTTACTGTCAAACTTGCTGGAGCAAAAGAAATATCATTTATACACCTTTCACGTGTTTTTTAACTTCCCTGAACCCCCCTTTATGTACAAATTTGTGCCCTATATGACAGCCTTCTTTGATGACACTGGAGTCTTGAACCAAGTTAGTTCCTGTTCTTCTTTTACTTCACATTGCTCCCATGAGTTTCTGCTCTTTATTTTAGAGACACAGTCTAACTACCAATGCAGAGACCTATTTTAGCTTTTCCATAATTATATTATTTTACTACCTGTCCACATATGAGGGCTACCGTGATTTTAGGTTATGATGTTTTTTTCACTAGTCATCTGAGAACACAGAAAAGGCAGACCTGGAAAAATTTAAGGAAAGATACAGAGGCAACTTGATGGAGTTCTTGTAAAAATCAGCCTCAGAGATACAGTAAAGGTAAGATGAGATTAAAAAGAGAACAGAAGCATTTTTAGGCAATAATTCTGTCTGCAGTAGATGTTCCTTTTTCAGAGCGAAAAATGAACAGATGAACACAGCAAACAAGGTTTCTTGAGCTCTCCTCCCACTGTAGTTTTACTAGCACATGCAGCTGCAGCATTATTATTTTGCTTAAAGGCCAGTATTGAATAACATTTTACCTTTAATTCCACTCTAATCCCCTTTAATACCCAACAATAATACAATCACCCTCACACAGAAATTCTTAACTTTCTTTTGCTGAAGTTCAGACATGACATTTTATTAAATATCAATGCTGTTCCTTACCAGATCAATGTTATCACTAAGAGATTAAGAAGATCAGAGAAACCAATGGGACATTTCTGTAGAAAGAGTGGCTCTGTCTTCACAGAAATTGGTGTTATCTCCTAACAAATTTACAGCGATATTAGCATATTTTAGCCTGTAAATAATTAAACTGCAGAGCAAATGTTTTACTCCTTTCTGTAGGACAATTAGGAACTTCATTTGCAACTCTGAAAATACTCTTCTAGCCACAGCTATTGCTCCAGACCACCTTCACACACTGCTAAATGCATAACATATGATTCAACTTCTGAGCTAAAATTTCATTAAAATAATAACAGAAGTAGAATTGCATAGTTACCACAGGTATTTGTCATTGTAGTCAGAGACTATATTTGCTCTGTGTGGCAACTGTGATTTGCATTACTAAGTTTTATGAAGTAGTATGTGTGCTTTCACAATTATTTCCTAAAGACCATTCTCCAGGTTTAAGTTTAATATTTATATGGTTTTGGATGCTCTAAAGCAATCCTTAAAAATACTCAACTGCTCAAAATAATAAACTGTCCAAGACTGATGAGTGTACATGTCAGCATTTTCAAAGCCCTAGTATCTTCTTAAGTCCTTTTTATTTGATACATTACCTAAAATCTTGTATTTTATTATTTTCATAGGCATATGAAATAATATAAAATAGGTATAAAGTATGCCAATTTGGAAGATTTATTTTGAAAGGCTTGAAAGCAAAGAAAATCTTTGTAACACAAAATCTCTTACTTGAAGATATGCCAAAGTATGTCAAGATAACACCTGGCCTAAACACAGGAGGTGCGTAGTTTCTCTTGGAGTGTGGCTCTTGTTCTTGTTCTTCGAGTTTTGTTGCTTCTTCTTTAAGTACAGAAAAGAGAAGTCAGGTAAAAAACGCAGAAGAAATGTCACTGCAACTAACCTCTTATACATATCCAGCAGTCCTCCTTTTTGTTGTGTTTAGAGAGCTCATCTTCAGTAACTTCAATCAGCCTCCCTTTCAAACCAGTCAAGTCCTTCCCACTTTTAGTTAGCCGAATCCAATCCATAAGACTCCTTCCTGGTTTTAAAGGTACCTGATAAATAACAAATATACAAACAACTTCAACCTCTAAAGGAAGAAAAAGCCATTCTAAGAATTCACTTTTCTAAGCTCCATAGGAGGGCTCAGACAAAAACAAAAGAGAAATAACCCAACTCATATTATTCACTGATATTTGGGAGCCCTACTCAGTAGTAACTGTGCTTAAGGGAGTGTTCTGGGTAGTGACACAGAAATTACTGAACAGCAACAAACATTCAGATGACTCTTCCCAAAGCAAACTGAAGACACCAAGTCTGCCTGTGGTGGCAAATCATTTGAGACACGGTTTGGAAAACTACGAGCAATAAAGAAAGGAAATTTTAAAATCATGGTCAGGTAAGACAAGTTTCGCCTTCACAGCATTCACTAAGACTTTTCACAAGCCCTACAGCAACTGGAAGCCTGACCCAGAGAAAGCTGGGACAGAAGTTCTAGTAGCTTTCCAGAGAAGTATTGCCATGGCCTGCCTGTCCTGAAAGGCAGAACAAGATCTTCAAGGTATCTAACACCTTCCTTTTCAACAGCACCTAGTGAGTAATGGAGACCCACAGAATGTCTGTTTCTAAAAAATACCAACTCAGTGTATCACATTTTACAAGACCACGTTTGCAATTCCTTGCAGAAAGCACACCCATGCCGCAGAACCTTAATTTTCTGAGCATTTTCAAAGCATTTAAAGAAATAGTAAACAAGTAAGACCATAGTTTGGGAACCCTTTTGATCCAAGCTTTAACAACAGGAAACCGGGTTAAAGAACTGCGGTCTTACAAAACCACAGGAAAAACAGAAGCAAAAACCTAAAGCGTACATAAACTAACATTTCTTAATGCTACTTTATTCCAAGTCTGCTTTCCAAGAAAGGTCTCTAGACAACAAGTATTCTCAAAACCCCTCCAAAGATGGAAGATCCAACACATAAAGCACGAGCTGCACGCAGTAATTCCAAGGTGAAAGCCTCCATCTCTGCACAGGAGGAACAGCCGGGGCAGGAAGCGCCGGAAGCGTTATCACCGCCGCCCTCTCTAATGAGAAGGACCAAAAGCCTTCCAGCGGCACAGCCGAGCCGGCCCCTCGCCCGAGACCCTGCCGCGGCTGGAGGGGGGCGGCCGGCGGCAGCCTTGCCCCAGCTGCAGCCGGGAACCAGCCGGGAACCGACCGGGAACCACCGCAGCTCGGCCGGGCGGGGCCAGGCCAGGAAGCTGCCGCCGGCGCAGCGGGAAAAACGCGGGCGCCCTTCACCCCCCGACAAGCGACCAACAGCGGCAGAGCCGCCCGTACCTTGCTGCGGGCACCCGCTGCCGCTCGCTGCTGGGAGCCGGGCGCGGGGAAGGCCGACGGCGGCACGTTCAGCATCGTGCCGGGCCAGGCCGCAGCCGGGCCCGCCGGGCGGAGCGCTGGGGCACAGCGCGCAGGCTCCGCCGCGGCGGGCGGGGCCGCGGCCCGGCCGGGAGCAGGGCCCGCAGCTTCGGCTCGGGGGCGGCGCGGGGGAGACCGCCCGGGACCGGACATCCCTGTGGGCAGGGAGCTGCGCGTACCCCACCCGCCGCCTTGTCCTCTCCCGGGGGCGAGGGGAGTGCCTGCCCCTGCGCTAAGATCGGTTTTCCGTCCAGGTGTCCCAGCTCCCGGTGCTTAGGCTGGAAGGCTGTGGCAGGCGCAGCTGCTGCACCCCACGCTCTGAAGGCTCAGTGTGGGAAGGCTCTGGGTGAGGGCCCGCTGCGATCCTGCTGCAGGGCTCTGGGAGCACGGGACAAGCACTCCCTGGGTGGTGCTGGCACACTGAGCCAGCGCGGCCTGCAGCAGCACACACGAGGCAAGGGCAGGTCCAGGTAAGTACGCAGGTACTGCTTGACAGAGGAACTGCCTTTAAATTAAAGCTATGGATTTGTTTTGTTGTTCTTTTAGGGGCTTTGGCCTTCACGATGATTGATGCCCAACTTTGTTTCAATTATTAAAACCAAGCTCACTATTATAACAACTCAGACCTTTTTCTTGTTTCTTGATGTCCACTTTACAAACAAATGCAGCATGAAGCTATCACTTTTACGTATAACAACACAGCACATATACATGAGAACACGAGTTATGTAAAGCAAACTCATCTACACAACAAGAACTAAATTAGAGTTTGGACTCCTTTCTCTGTTTCAAAAACAGCTATATTGGTTCTCCTCTCCATGTTTGAAACTCTGTTGTAACAGCAGGCACAACACAATTGGAATACTTAATCCAATGATTCCTTGATACGCTTCCATATGGNCCATGGCCTGCCTGTCCTGAAAGGCAGAACAAGATCTTCAAGGTATCTAACACCTTCCTTTTCAACAGCACCTAGTGAGTAATGGAGACCCACAGAATGTCTGTTTCTAAAAAATACCAACTCAGTGTATCACATTTTACAAGACCACGTTTGCAATTCCTTGCAGAAAGCACACCCATGCCGCAGAACCTTAATTTTCTGAGCATTTTCAAAGCATTTAAAGAAATAGTAAACAAGTAAGACCATAGTTTGGGAACCCTTTTGATCCAAGCTTTAACAACAGGAAACCGGGTTAAAGAACTGCGGTCTTACAAAACCACAGGAAAAACAGAAGCAAAAACCTAAAGCGTACATAAACTAACATTTCTTAATGCTACTTTATTCCAAGTCTGCTTTCCAAGAAAGGTCTCTAGACAACAAGTATTCTCAAAACCCCTCCAAAGATGGAAGATCCAACACATAAAGCACGAGCTGCACGCAGTAATTCCAAGGTGAAAGCCTCCATCTCTGCACAGGAGGAACAGCCGGGGCAGGAAGCGCCGGAAGCGTTATCACCGCCGCCCTCTCTAATGAGAAGGACCAAAAGCCTTCCAGCGGCACAGCCGAGCCGGCCCCTCGCCCGAGACCCTGCCGCGGCTGGAGGGGGGCGGCCGGCGGCAGCCTTGCCCCAGCTGCAGGCGGGAACCAGCCGGGAACCGACCGGGAACCACCGCAGCTCGGCCGGGCGGGGCCAGGCCAGGAAGCTGCCGCCGGCGCAGCGGGAAAAACGCGGGCGCCCTTCACCCCCCGACAAGCGACCA
This sequence comes from Hypocryptadius cinnamomeus, assembly GCA_013400635.1. Classification (NCBI taxonomy): domain Eukaryota; kingdom Metazoa; phylum Chordata; class Aves; order Passeriformes; family Zosteropidae; genus Hypocryptadius; species Hypocryptadius cinnamomeus. Next base: position 15,204 of record VYZP01068679.1, on the reverse strand, counting down.
ACAGCGGCAGAGCCGCCCGTACCTTGCTGCGGGCACCCGCTGCCGCTCGCTGCTGGGAGCCGGGCGCGGGGAAGGCCGACGGCGGCACGTTCAGCATCGTGCCGGGCCAGGCCGCAGCCGGGCCCGCCGGGCGGAGCGCTGGGGCACAGCGCGCAGGCTCCGCCGCGGCGGGCGGGGCCGCGGCCCGGCCGGGAGCAGGGCCCGCAGCTTCGGCTCGGGGGCGGCGCGGGGGAGACCGCCCGGGACCGGACATCCCTGTGGGCAGGGAGCTGCGCGTACCCCACCCGCCGCCTTGTCCTCTCCCGGGGGCGAGGGGAGTGCCTGCCCCTGCGCTAAGATCGGTTTTCCGTCCAGGTGTCCCAGCTCCCGGTGCTTAGGCTGGAAGGCTGTGGCAGGCGCAGCTGCTGCACCCCACGCTCTGAAGGCTCAGTGTGGGAAGGCTCTGGGTGAGGGCCCGCTGCGATCCTGCTGCAGGGCCCTGGGAGCACGGGACAAGCACTCCCTGGGTGGTGCTGGCACACTGAGCCAGCGCGGCCTGCAGCAGCACACACGAGGCAAGGGCAGGTCCAGGTAAGTACGCAGGTACTGCTTGACAGAGGAACTGCCTTTAAATTAAAGCTTTGGATTTGTTTTGTTGTTCTTTTAGGGGCTTTGGCCTTCACGATGATTGATGCCCAACTTTGTTTCAATTATTAAAACCAAGCTCACTATTATAACAACTCAGACTTTTTTCTTGTTTCTTGATGTCCACTTTACAAACAAATGCAGCATGAAGCTATCACTTTTACGTATAACAACACAGCACATATACATGAGAACACGAGTTATGTAAAGCAAACTCATCTACACAACAAGAACTAAATTAGAGTTTGGACTCCTTTCTCTGTTTCAAAAACAGCTATATTGTTTCTCTTCTCCATGTTTGAAACTCTGTTGTAACAGCAGGCACAACACAATTGGAATACTTAATCCAATGATTCCTTGATACGCTTCCATATGGAGCCTACTAAATCACAATGACAAGCTTTCCTTGTGTCCTCAGACTTTGAGAAAGTCATAACCATAGAGCCCTTCAAAGTAAGGCATCTGTTCTCTGCTTCCAAAATTGGTGTTCAACTTATGATCTACAAACTATAGAACCTCAGATAGAAAAATTCTAATCAGTACCTTCCCCACTTCAACCAGGGCAGCAAAGGAACAAAGGAAAAAGGATAAAATTACAAGACATCTCACTTTTATTAAGAATAACTTACGTAGAAATAAATTATCTTTAAAAATACTATAATACATATTTATATTAAGTTTAAATTAAGTCTTAGAAGTAGCATTAGTCTTCACTGCAGTCAGCAACCTGATTCTGTTCTTGAATCTTGTTCCAGTTGATCTTCATCATCTTCACTATCTGAGTCTTCATAAAAGGAAATTGTAGCCTGAACTGGGAAGTTTTTCAGAAGTGCTTCAGCTTCCTGATACAAGTAATCATAGCACCTTGATTTGGGCCAAAATAGTCTGAAACAAGTATACAATAGATTTGCTTATTGTTATTATGTATTTTATGTGGAGGGACATGCAAAAAACCAAAGTGAAATTCTATTAAAACAAGCATCCTACAGAGCTTTTCCTTACATGCTCAATTGCTAAGTTGCTTTCTACTTTGAATTTGGAAAGAAAATTCTCTGGATTCTTATATTCATCTGAAGAGACAAAGATGATTTAGAGTTCTAGTTTTGCAGCAAAACTATGAAAGCCCAAGACTGCATCTGGAACTTCCCACTCCAGTAACTCATTAACAGTATTCCCTGGGGATCTGATCCAAGTAGTGTCCTAAGAAATATAATGGGCATCAAACAGGAGCAAAAATACGTTTGAATCAAATTAGTAGTTTTCTTACAGAGGTCCCCAGCCTAGGTAGTTGTTGATACTTGTTTCACACCATTGTAAAATTCAAAGGAATGATGAAGGTCTAGTGGTGATCAGACCTTGATATTTCATCTGTCTTTCCAAGAACAATCAAGAGACTGGGGTCTGTTGAAGAAGTCAGCAGTGTTAAGGAAGATGTACCACAGATGTAGATTTTAAAGCAGTCTCTGTTGTATCCAGAAATAACAAAATATGTTGATAAGATCACAGTTAGCATGGGCTATCAGCTAATGACAATATATTGCAATTAATACACTCCAAGTTCCTGTTCCTTTTCAACTACTGTCCTCTTTTGCTTACAGTTTGGAAATAGCTAGAAGGAATAGACCTAGAAATCCCAAGAGCCAAGAGACTAGCACACTACAACATAATGAAATGATGACTACAGATTGTTTAAAATAGAAATGCATTAAGAAACAGAAGAAGATGGCTTTCTAGCAATTACAAGATATACTTTTTAGGCTACTGTTTAGCAGAACACTGCTTCCTTGGCAGCGCAAAGTCACTGTTACCTTTGTAACAGGTCTCCATTCCCAATGTTCCCTGCAACAGCATTCACTCAAACCTAAGCATTGGAGCAGTCACAGTGAAGTCTGCCTGTATAGTTGCTTAGTTAGTGCATCACTATTTGAAGGATGAAAGCCTAGATTTGAAAGAAAGCCACTTCTTGTCTGGAAAAACTACCTGTGCAATTATTTTAAGCATCTTGCAACACCTATCAGCATTTCTGAATACAGGCTCTCCTACAGATTCAACTGTTGTTATTTTCTTTATTTCCTTTTCAGAACTAACAGTGCAGATACTATCATTGCCTTTATCATTAAAGCAGCAAGTATTTTCCTCGGCAATGGTGGCTTAGCCAGTGCATACCTTCTCTTCCTGCCACTCTCTCCCACGCCTCCACCTGCTTCTTTGCTGTGGGAGGGCGCTGGATGTTGGCGCAGCGACACAGCCTAGGAACTACATCCCTGTGCCTTTTTTAATTGTGGGCACGGGAATGACTAACAGGGTGCTTCACCCAACTCCACTACCACCAAAAAACACCCACATAGCTGTGTAATAGGGCTTAAGTCTCACACCACAGAGGCACATCAACAACTCAAATATTAAATACACGAGTCCCGGCAATCATTTGCCCAAGGATTTGCCAGTTTAAAAAGCACATAGACGGCAAATTAATTCCCAAGGCACTTTAATATCTACATAAATATATGGGTGGAAGCAAAATGGGCGGGAGAGCTAATGCTAAGACAGTACACTGGCGAGCGAGGGACTCCGTCCTGGCTGCGCAGCGCCACGGGCCCCTGGTGCCCCAAGGTCTCCCTCGGGAACCGGCGGCGGCCGGTTACTGCCACTTACCTGACGGGGTGCGTGTACTGCGCCAGCTTTCGGGAGGCTTCCACCAGCCCGCCGGGGCTCTGAGGCTGCGGAGGAGAGAGCAGAGGTCAGCCCGCC
>VYZP01068679.1:0-11793 GCA_013400635.1 Hypocryptadius cinnamomeus | reverse complement strand
CCGAGCATCCCCGCCCCGCCGGGACTCCCCCGCCGAGTGCGCGGCGATGCCGGCGGCAGATGCTCCGCTACGCCGCTCCCCACTCACCGCGGCGGGGCCGGGGCTCCGCCGGGCCGCCTCACCCGGCGCGGGCACCCACGGTCTCCAGAAGGGCGCAGGGCTGCGGGGAGAAGGCAGGGCCGTCAGCGCAGGACCGGGCCGCCCCCCGCACCGGGAGGAGGAGAGGGGCGAGTAGCCCTGCGGGGGCAGCGCCGCCGAGAGCGGGCGGGGGCAGCCGCCCTCCATCCTCCGCCGGTCCGCGGCCGCTCGCTTATCGCTGCCGCCCGCGGGCCCGGAGGCTTTTATAGCCGGCGGCGGGCGCTGCGCGGCGCGGAGCCCCCACCTCCCCCGGCTCATCTGCCAGCGCCATGCACAAAAAGGCTCCGCGCGAAGGCGCCGCCGTGCAAACACGGGGCGCGGGCGCGTGCATGCCCCAAATGGCCCGGGGAGGGGAAGCGGGCGTGGGGGGGATTTGGCGAGTCCGTGTTAATCGCACTCGAGCAGACACATGGCAGCTGCCGGGGGGCGGGCGGGGACAGCCCTGTGGGAACGGAGCGGGGGGAGGCGGCGCCGGGGATGTGCCCGGCCGCTCTGCGTCCCGGCGGCGGGGTTCGGCCGCCGCGACCGCGGCCTTTTGTTGTTCCAGCCGTGTTTGTTTACGGCCCGAGGGGCGAGTCACGGCGTGTGCACCGGGCACCGCGACCCGCCCGCGGATGGCAGCTCCCCCGGGAGCAGGCACGGACAAAAGGACGCCATCCCGAGGTGGCGGAGAACGTGATGCCCCTTGGAAGGGTCCTTACTCAATAACGCGTCAGCCCCAGTGCACTCCCTGACGTGTTCCCCCTGAGGCAACGCTGGTAGTTCTTTTTATATATTTTTATCTATATATGCACACACACACACACACACACACATCCCTTTTTTAAATAGGGTATTTTTACCGAGGCTGCCTTAATTATTTTTGATTGTGGTCCCAATACTTCGTTCCGCTGCTAGCACTGGATGCTGTCACTTCACGTGCAAGGTTTTACACGGAGCTCCTGCCGTTTCCATGTTCCCTGGTACCAAGGGAGTTTGCTTTTGTTTCTGTTTTTATCTATTATTCTTGTTTCCCCTTTTCTTTCTGAGGTTGCAGTCAGTGATGCAAGTGAGAGTGGCAGACACAAGTTACATAAGAGCTGGTAAACTGTAATAATATCAGCCTTAAGGACTAGGAGGGTTGGTGAGATGGAGCTGCCCTAGATGCTGAAGGAGGGCTTAAACCCCAGGTAATTTATTGTCCCATTAGAGACCCACATTACTGAGGCTCTGTTTGGAACAATATTTTGCCTTCTTGAGTTTGTCTGAGGCATAAGGAGTGTGTCTACCTTAGCATTGCCCAAGAGCAACTGCAAGTAGCTGCTATTCTAAAAGGAATAGCTACGGACTCGTGCCTCCTCCACATCATCTTCTGCACAATCCATTTCACTAAACAATACCAGTAGTACCAGTTGTAAAAAATGTTACATGTTAGAAGTTGTGTGGGAAATGTAATCAGGTTAATCTTTCACATCCTAAAGTCAAAACCAGATGTAGACTGACTTGCCTTTCTGAAGGAAAGCAACCACTTGTGTTGGACAAGAAATAGTTGGAAGAGTGCACACATTCAAGCTTGTGTGTGCTGTGATACATTCCAACTTTAGCAGTGGGCATACTCTGTCATTTCAGAGATTTGTGCCATTAGGCCACTTGGAAAAATTGATAATTATGACTTTAAGAGTTAATAAAGGAAAATGTATTTTCCAGTGAAAAGTCCAGTTTAGTAGGATGTGATGTTTGTCGCTCTTTGTGTTTTTCCCTGCCTCATTTTCACTCTGGCCTAGATTGAGATTAATTAAAATCAGTGAACAAAAGGCTCAAACTACAATACATATTCATCTCACAGCTAAGAAATAGAGAATAGAGCAAAGTATAGTAACTTGTGCAATAAACCAAATGTGATCATAAGCAAAACTGTTTATACTTTTCTCTTTTTCCAACTAGCTACTGTAAAGCTTGTCAGGTGAGGTAAAGCATAAAAGGAACATTTACAAGCTCTCTGGCAGTAGATTCTTTGGCTTTAATGAAGTGAAAGCAGTAATTTTTATATTTCACATTTTCTCTTTTGAGAAGTTTAACACAGGCTATGTAAGGGAAAAAAAAGAGGCAAGGTTCATTGTCTAAAGAAGAAAAGCAGAAACATCCTCCATCACATCAGTAGTGACAAAGGGCTAGGAGAACACAACATCAGCTTTATCTGTTTGGTAAAGCATAAAAATTAGTTTTAATGTCTACAGTGAAAGCAACAAAAGATTGGGTGTCTTTGACCAATGACTCTTAATTGTCTCAGGAATCTTTTTAGTACCTGCCTGAAATGAGAAAATGTCCTAGGGAGAAAGTGTGATTTACCCATTAGAGAGCAAATTGAAAGAGGGGTGTTGAAAGGATAAGCAGAAAATAATGACTAACAGCTGTTGTTCCCCTGCATATTTTCACACTGTATGAGTCTTCTTGGCTTTTTAGTTCAGTACTGTAGTCCTGTTTGTTGAGAGAATACAGAAGTCTGTCGTTGCAATAATAACTTGTTATCATTGACATCATAAAAAAAAAACCCAAACAAAAACAAACAATCAGAAAACCCTTAACATTTTTCTATCTTCCCATTGACCTTGAAATACAGGCTGGAAACTGGTAAATCAGGGATAGAAGATGCTTTGTCATGTTTGTCTCTTCTGCAATTTGTGCACTGTGTAGTAACAGTGCATTGTTTCATCATGCTAAAATCTCTTCAGGTAGGAGCTACATACCACTGCTGAACAAATAGTTGGTCTAATGGGAGTGATGGAATACTCTTTAAACTGGTTCTTTTAATACAGTAGTGGAATACATAGCTCTGAATTCAACATGAAGTCCAATAGAGGCAGTTCCTTCATGCATCCTTCAAGGCATGCATTCTTGACTCATCTAACAACAGCAATATTCCCCATTCTGTGCCTTAGTTCCTGCTTTTCTGTATTTCTACTTTTTAAAAAAAGTGCAAGTCCTGAGTTGAAGCTTGTTCTTGGTTGTACGTATATAACTAGACTGCCTCTAGGAAAGGCAGGCTGGGAATCAGGATCTAATACACTGTGCTTTATTATATTGGAATGAAAACTGGAAAATTGTGGTTTATGGTTTTATTTACTCTTGTGCAATAATCAAATTACCTGGACTTTTTGAAAATTTCTCTCAAGGTCATAGATTTAAAAAATTTCCTTATGTCACTTTCCAAGCAGATCATAGCTGGTCATTTACAGGGTTCAATCCCGCTTAGCCATAGGCAGATTTTATAGGGATTTTTGCACAAAATTGCAATTGAAGAATTTTAAATGCAGTACAAAAATTCTTGTACAGTGATTCTTGTACTCTGATTTTACAACAGTGGAACAAAACCCTGATTTTGTTTTACCAGAATTATACCAAGTAGTATTTTTCCAGAATGAAAGTAATTTTTTAAAATTTGGTTTAAATTGATTAAAAATGCTTTTGTGGTGTTCTGCAGTGTGACATCTTGAAATGTAGTGCACTGTTAATAGGATACACAGAAAAGCAAACACAGAGATCTGTGCAGATTTCAGTGTGCTACTATAAACAAAAAGGTGTTCACAAATGGCTTACAGCTAAATTTGACAAGACAGTGCTAATCACACTGGGACATGGGAATATCTGGACAGAGGACAGTCAGCTGGCTTCATATTTGCCTCCCTTAAGGCAGAGATACCTCTCACTTATGAGTAAAGCAGGGACATTGCATGAAAGTTATTGCATGAGTTGATATAGGGAGAGAATTGGCTTGATCTTGTCAGGAATTTGTTTTAGTGACAAAAGCAAGGTCAAACACTTGAAACTGTTCTTCTGCTTAGTGAGACTGAACTGAGAAAACTGATTAACAGACAAAATTTGATCTTGATTATTTTATAGCCTAGCTTCATCTTGATGCTTCCACTTTTAGCAACACTTTACGACCAGGTTTTGAAATTAAGTCTATACATTATATTTGCATATATAGGTATTGACTGTACATGCATATGTCATTTATTTACATGTTTGGTCTGTTAGCTCATAAACTGTTCTCTTTTTTTGCCCACTAAAAGCAAAGTTCACACAGGAAATTTGTGAACAACTTTGATAGATGTTCTTTGTGCATCTTTGTGCAATAACTATTTACTGAAAACTTTGCAGTCGTGCCTTATGAGGCCTTAAGCATTTTTTTGTAGTAATATGACACAAAGGGCATTCTTTCTGCTATAGTTTGAAAATAAAATATCACTTTGCAAAGCAAAAAGACCACCACAGATGTGTTCACCAACCTTTATTCTTACCACTATTTGGATTCGATACAGTATTTTCAATAGACCTAATGTACCTGAAAGTGGGCTTCATTCAGCATTTCCACAAAATGATTTATTTTTGTCAATAAATAATATGAGATCCAAACTACATTCAAAGTAATAAAATAAATACAAATTAACTTTTTATTAAAAATATAAAAGGAATAGAACTAAGTTAGCAGACCAGTCTATTCACATTACCAGTGGTACCAATGGCTATAAAATGGTTGCTTGGGTAATAAAGGTGGTGTTTGTCCTATTGCTGGTGTGTATTTTTTCCATCCTATTTATATACAAAATGCAGTATATAATCAAACAGAGTCATTCCACTTAAACCAAGGTGCCAGGTGATTCCTACAGAGGTGTATGTTGGAGGTCTAAAGATGGAATCCTTTTTCATGGACATATCCATCCCACTTCTCCTCATTTCACTGGATTTTGACTAGGCTGTAGTAGTATTAAACATCTTTCTTTCATTTTATGGAGAAAATTGTTCTTCTGCTTCCTCTATTTAACTGAAACACCAAAAAGAAAACTTTGCGAAAAGGAGGGATGCAATTCCAAGAAAGGGTGTCTTTTCTCCCTCTTTTTGCCATTGGGAACCAGCTCCTGGTAATTCAGGAGTGAATGGCCTCACTTGAAGGGTCACAGCTCTACGTTTCACTCTGCCAATGAGACTGAAACCCTCCAACTTCCTTGGGTTTATCCCAGATCTGGTGCTGTTACAAACTTTGTGGTGGGGCGATCGTTGGAATCTGCTGGGGGATGAGCAACGTGTTGTGTTCGTGGCACACCTGAAGCTATGTGAGAGCCCCGCGCGTCCAAGTGGCCAAGTGTGACTGCACACAGCAGCTTGGGCTTCCTCCTTTCCCTCCCCCTATGCACTCCGCTCCCAGGCCCAGGCTGGCAAATGGTAAAGGATAATGTATCCACATGGGAAAGCAGCGCATTAAGGGACTGAGAATGTGTAATGGAATCAGCCACCAGTTACAGGGATCTTTAAAAAAAATAGGAGTATCACTTGCTATTGAATTATGGGCACTTTAAATTCCATGCAGATAAGGAACAGAGACATCAGTGCTGAACACCAATCTTGTTAACCTCTTTTAATAGAATAGGAGTCAGTGAAACACTGATACATCATTGATGCCAGGGCTCAGCAGAAGTGTCTGGCTGCCTCAGCATAATGCAGCATAATGTCACAGTGTTTGCTGCAGTTGGAGCACAGAGTGCTGCAGTGTGGCACTGGCAGGAATTGCCCTCTTGCCTCTGGAAATAAGTGAGAAGCAGCCAAATGAAATGAAGTCAACAGCTATTGACAGAAGAGATGAAGAAATTACGATAATCATTGGAATGTCCTGATCTGACCCCTCTGGTAATACAGTCCCTAGCAATGTCATCTCCTCTCTCACAATGTTCCATTCAATTAACTGTTTCTTCAGATATATTTCTTTCCTGGCTACAAAGATAGCGATGGAGGCAGAGTGGTTGTTTTTCAATTTCCCTTGTCTCTCCAAGCTATCAGCACAGAATCAACTCTCCATAAATATGCATGCCACTAATCATGATGTATATAATGCAGAATGATGTATATAATGGAGCATTTGACCTCTGTCAGGAGGGAATGAATTGCAAGAAACAGAGCTGTACCTCTGACAAACAAGCACCTGAGAAAGGCAATGTGAGTTCTAAAGATAAGCAGTGCCAGCCAGAGGCACACACTCAGTATCTTGTACTGCACTGCAGGGATGTCAGAGCTCTTACACAGGTGCCTGCAGATAGGTGCTGACAGAGATCCTCTAAGCCTGCAGTTCCTCTCTGGCTTCTTGTGACTGATGTTATGAGGCTGCCAGTTCCATCGTGTCAGAATTTCAGCACTTCTTTGAGCATGCTCCCATCCCAGGGCTCCTTAGTGGCAGCACTGAATACAAGGGATAGGCTGCTAGCCTGTCTGTTATTAATGAAGATGCACACAAATGCCAAAAGTACCAAAGATAAAAACTGGTATCACTTGTTTTTCAGGCTGCTTGTCAGTACCCTTAAAATTATAATTTCCATTGCTTATAATTTTCCAAATTTTATTTGGGCTAAATTTTCCTGTGGTAGAGGAATTAGTGGTGGGGGTGAAGGGAGTGTGGGAGTGGAGGAGACTACAATCAAAATAAGACAGCTCAAATCACTGAGCCACTTTCAAGAACCATAGAATGTTTTGGGTTGAAAGGGACCTTAAATATTGCTTAGTTCCAACTCCCCTGCCAGGGGCAGCAATGCCACTCATTAGATAAGGTTGCTCAGGGCCCCATCCAACCCAGCCTTGGACACTTCTGGGGACTGGGAGATCATCTTGCAATATGAAAAGTTCTGGTGTCTTTTTTTTCTGGAGAGGAGTAGGTTTCAGTAGATATGGGGAAGGGCAGCTTGAGGATGTGGGAAGAACAGACAATATTTGACAATATTGGACAATATCCAAGTCCCAGATATGCAGCAGAGAACAGGAAGAGAGGAGAGGCAGGACAGTCACCAAGGAGCAAGGCTGCAGAAGCAAAGCAAGAGTGACTAGAACAGGAGCTGGAAAAACAAAGCATTTAGCATGGGAAGACAATTTGGACTGGAAAAGCATAACTTGGTGATGTCAGAACAGGGTAAGAAGATTGAGGTGAAGGACTGAGGACAGGAAGACCTCCAAGTGCTTACAAATACTGGGAAATACTGGGAAAAGAGTCAAAAGACATGAGACAGGTACTTCTTAGTGAAGGACATTGAGCCTGGATGGTTTGTTCCCAGACATGATCTAAAGAGAGGTCTGAAAGCTAGAACCTGGGCCTGGTTAAGAAGAAGATGGAAAGCCAAAATTGGGAAGATACATGACTAAAATATTGATACATTGAGTGGAAGGGAGAGGGGAATTGAGTTGGGAATAAAATAGGTGTAGGAGATGTAACTCCAGTGTACACCTTTCCAAAGCCTGTGTGGACCTCAGAAGACTCTATTCCAGCAAAGCCTGAGAAACCTCCTGCAAAGGTCCCATCACCTTCTAGAGAGGGTCCAAGTTAGTACCACTAACAGTTACTCTTTTACCTCAAAGAACAAAATCCTGCATCATAGGCCTGAATTTTTCTATCCAGGTCCTATTACTGCATGACTGATGATTTTTTCCCTCCTAGTTGTTCCATTTGTATTTGTGCTTAACAGTTTTAATAGTGTTAAAATGCTGTTAAATAGTTTTAAAGTTTAATAGTTATTAATCTAAATCTAACATGATGAATTCAGGCTGCAGTTTGATAGAAACCTTCAGACAACTGATTGTGTCCTAGAAGAAGAGGATGTCTTCTAAAAATGTCCTAAAATGTCAAAAATACACAGGACAGGCAAGATGACAAGCTCTCTGGCACAATCTGTGTCTCTACTGTCTCTGAAAAATGACCAGTTTAACTTAGAAATAGTTTAGCCTGTCAATAGCTTTTAGATGTCTCAGGCTGGGTAATGTGAATCCAAATGACAAGTCTCTGTATTTTTTTGTCTGATATGAGAGACTGCAGTAAGATTTGTAGAAGTGTTTAAGTCCATCCCTCCGAAGGTTTGCAAGTGCAAATTCCCTCTTGCATTTTTGTGTCCTAAATAGCTTGGACACTACGGATCTGAGGCCCATGAGTGCATTTGAAATTAATGAGAATCATGCCTTTAATGTAGTACTATATAACTCAAATTATGGATGAATGAAGTCCTCATTATCTCAAACTGGCCAGCCAGGTTTAAAGAGCTTTTTTAGCCACTTGGTATAAAATGGCAGCAGTAGTCCCTAAAAGCTCTGTGGAGTCTGTTTAATTCCTGCAGCCGCCATGGTTACTGTCAGAATCTTAATATCACTGAATGGTTTGGGATAGAAGGGACCTTAAAAATCATCTAGATCCAATTCCCCTGGCCATCAGAGCAGCATTTTGGAATCTTGTCTTGTTTTTGCTAAGAAAGGAAGCTGTCAGAGTGTGCAGGCTGAGCAGAGAACAAATGATTTCCTGAAAAGCCAGTCAATACCTTCTCATCACCTATTCTGAGCAGTGAGAGAGGGAAGAGACTTGTGAAAAAACAGGAGGTGGTGGTGCCATTGACTGCCATAACGTATATACACATGCAAGCTGAATTTAGGTTGTGTAGACAACCATAATTCTGGCATTTTTCTAACTTTCTGATGCTCCCTCTCACAGTCTTTATAATGTTGTTTTGACACGCGATTGTCTGTGAGTGTAAGGCATGTCTGTGGTGTATTCCGGCTGGAAATTTTGCCTAAGATCCTCCCCTTTTTAATTTCCCTCAAAAGCTTTTGTGCATGTCTTTATATGCCCAAACATAATATTCAAGATATTATTCACTACCAAATTTATCAAAATATTCAATATATTTCACATCAAGCAGAAAACTACGGGATACAATGTTTGGATTTGACATGAATGTAGATAACTCTGATACAGGTATCATATGCAGGTAAAAGTTTCAAAGTAGGTAATTGAAAATTTTCTCTGATAGTTATAAATTTGTCATTTTTTAAGACCTTGAAGAACATTATCACGATGTTTTAAAGCTACATCCTCAGTATTTTAATTGCCTTCCTCTGCTCACATTTTTATTTCCTTCCTGTTTGAGCTACAGCCACAGTCTCATTATGAGACATTGCATTCCTGCACATCCTAGTATTCACAATATGAAATACAGGATAGCCAAGTAAGTGTGATATCACATTATTAAAAAATTTTACTGTCTCATCTTTTGAATTTTCTCCTGGCATTTTTTCATTAGTATGCTTTAAGAATTCCACAGATCCCACTTTCCAAGTTACTGATGTGGCTTTACTCTGTGAAACAGAAGTCTCTGGAAAATTAGCATTTTGTTAGTCAGCCAAGTATCTCTCTGGCCTCCAGGCACTACTGCAGCATGAGTATAAAAAAAGAGTCTGACATTTTTCCATTACATTTACCTCCTGTCTCTGTAAACTGGTTCTTTCTTCAAAATAGCAGTTTATATCATATGAAATTTGGGGTTGTTTTTTTTTTTGTTGTTGTTACTGAAATACTTAGTTGCTATAACAGACATTGTAAATTATTGTTGTTTTGCTTTTTTTCTACCTTACAGAATTTATATTTATCTCTAGTTATATTTATACTGTAAAAATATATCTTATATAAAATATGTATTATATAGGAGAATATATATATACTCTTACCATCCAAGAATACTTACATTTTATACACACACACACACATGCACACACACACACATATATATATATATATGTATATATACCATGAAATATATCTATGAAATTTTTACATATGTATGAAGTACATATTAAATTAACTTTCACCTAAATGTATATGGCCTAGTTGGAAATTGACAAATAGAAAATCTAAACTTTGTCAGATGGATCTTCCTAAATAAAAATTTTGAAAAATATGTAATTTTTAAATGGTGTGACTATTAGAGGAAATTTAAAACACAAAAAAATTTAAGAGCATTTTCTACACAAAATGCAGAGCTAATCCTGGAAATTATTAACTTGGGTATTCATTCTCTCAGTGTTGCAAGAGATCTCTTATATTGTTGGCAAATACTCCATAATAAAATATGGTTTCATGCACACCAAATACCTTTCTGTCTAAAATAAATACTTCAAATACATTGAAACATGTATATTTAATTGTGGGTTTATTAATTTATTTATTTAGTAAGTTACATAAAGAGGATTAAGAGGACATGAATATGGAGTGATAGGTATAATTTTTAAAAATATTGAGTGAATGCTCTGTTAAAGCAACTTTTATGCATAAGCATTCTTAAGCACCTTGTTGAGAGAAAGTTTTGGGGGTTTTTTTGCATTTAAACATATTTTAGTATGTATATTAACATATAATTTTCATTCCATATGAAACCCAGGGCTGTGTATTAACTGCAGAATAGCTGAGAGCTTTATTTCCAGGTGCACATTTTGCTTTTATCAGGAAAAACCTTATGTTGATTGGCAGCACGCTGGAAATCTAGAAAGGGTTCAAAGGCCTCAAAAGGAAATTTTAAATCCTGCCCTGGCTGCCTCTGAAACCTGCAGCATATTTACTTTGACCTGCAAGGGAGCTGCATGAATCCTCAGGCAATGTCACAGTGCCAATAAACACGTAACATTCAGAGGGAAGGAAAGAAAAACTGTTTTGACACTGCAAGACCTGTTACTGTTCGATCAGACAAAAAAATACCAGCTTCTGAGGATCCATCCTTTCATTGCAATTCCTCAAAGAACTGTAGAGCTGAGATGAATTTGCTTATAACATGAGCAGGGAAAGAGTGGAAGATCCATGCTTGTTTTTTCCCCATACTGAAGCCAGGAAAAAAATTGTTTGAATGAAAACTGATGGTGCTTTTCTAAAGAGGTTATTATTTTTCTTCCCTTTCCTGATGCAGCTTCTGTTCTCTCTCATTGCTCTCTTTCCATGGTAGGAGAGCAGGTGCGAGGCAGACGCTTTGGCAGATAGAAATGTTCTAGTACTATAATTATAATCAACATTTCTGTGTGAAATACCCAAGGGTTTATGCATGCACAACACATACAGGAAGCTTCACGTGGAGTTTTCAGTTTCTTGCTCTTAGTCATGAATACAATTACATGTAATTTTATGTAGAATTCCATTTTTAGGGGAATGAGGGTGTTTGGGGGGTGTCAGGGGTGGGATGCCCCTGAAAGCACTGACTTGACCAAGCTCAATCCTCCCTTGTATTCAAGGTGCCCTTGGTATAGTGAAATGAGAGGAAGCATGGTGAATGTTCTGCAAAGGCTGGGATTTATGAATGGCATCAGGCTCAGCCTCCCCAACACACCCTTTAAGCATGCATGTAAGTCTGGCTGTGGAGAAGGAGCACATGCAGCACAAAGCTGTGTTACTTCCATGGGCTTTACACGGACATGGGATTCCCTACAGGCCAAGTAGCAGGACAAATCTGTAATGGAACTCAAGGCTGGAAAGCTTTCTGGGAGCTCTCCCTGGAGGGGGAGGACACAGGTTTTGTGTCTTCCTCTGTGCTGCTCATGCAAACCATGGTGACAGTTGGGGTAATGGCTTTCCAAGGCAGACACAAGAAATTAGTTCAACAGAATAGCATGCTTCAGTGAGCACTTGAGCCAGGGATATAATTTTTAATAAATCATTTACTTCAAAAGGTTCATGTCTGTGTGTGCAAATGTGTCTGTTTCTTTATTTCTGTTGTATAAGTTGTGCAGGTGGAGAAATACTTGAATTTCGTTTGCTTATTTAAAAACACAGATCTCCATTTTTGGTAAGTTATGCATAAACTGTGTTTGCTGTTCCTTCTAACTAAACTGATGTGT
>VYZP01068678.1:11814-22690 GCA_013400635.1 Hypocryptadius cinnamomeus | reverse complement strand
AAAAAAAAAAAAGGTGATGTTTAACCAGCCCAGCCTTTAAATACTGGTGAGAGACCACGGTGTTTCAAATGATCCCTACCATTCACCTTGTGATTTCTCCATGTTCTAAACATCCTGCCAAAAAACAGGTGATGAGTCACTTCTGACTCATCTCTCTAGATCAGCAGAACCCTTTGCACCTTGAGTGAGATCAAAATATCTTCATTTTAATTGCATATAAAACAAAAGGTAATGCTTAGCTTAAAATGCAGGTATCATACCAAAAATACTGAGGATAGGGTTGACATTAATTATTGCGCATGAGGAGCAGAGTGCAGATTTTGTCCCCTGTGCCAGCCAGATGTGAAAACTTGCTCCTATAGGTAGTCATTCAAATGGGCTTAGCATGCCCCTTTCTTTTTTCATGACATTCATCCTAGTAGAATTTATTAATCTGTACTACTGCCAGTTTATCTGACTCATATTAACCAAGCTTTCTTTCAGTCAAAAAAGCTGTTAAGTAAGGCCCTCTATCTTTGAGAATGGATTTGTAATCATTTAATTCAATTCATCATAACTAAGTCATTACCAAAATACTGTTTCTACTTTCAGATGCCACACCCCAGGAAAAACACCTGTCCTTTAGGCAGATTTACAGAATTACAGTGCAGACCAGTGAGGCTGATGACGTGGCCTGAAGAGAAGGAGAAAGATGAAATTAATTAAAAAGATTTTTTCCTAGTCTAGAGAAAATGAGACTTGAGTGCGATATTCTAAGGTTACCTTATGAGACTGTTTCAAAGAGTAATCAGAATAATGCTTTCAGTGTTTATAGCGTTTAGGACAAGAAGTAACACCTTTAGGTGGCAAGGCTCAAACATGACTGATTGTCTAAGGATTGAGAGGGCTCTGACTCACTGAAATAGATTGTCTTGGGCTATTAAGAAAGTCTCTGCAAAAAAAAAAAAAAAAAAAAAAAAAAGAGTCTGAAAAACAGCTTTTAGTAAAACTGTTAGTGGACCAGATGAGTGAACTGCAGAACTTACTGAGATCCTTTCTGAACCTATTTTTTAAACACTAAGACTAGAGTAGAGGTCTGATATGGAAACTTTAAATACCAAGAAGAAAATGTGCACAGTTATAGAAATAATAACATTCAAACAGCAAGAACTGAAGGTGTCAACTCCTTTATTTCAGTAAATATTAAAAGCTTTTTATTTTAAATGTGTTTCACCCATAATTCACCTCCCACCAGAAAGAGTTTTTTATTTGTTGAGAGAGCTAGAATCCTCTTGAAAAAATTGATGAGATTTGAGCCTTAGCCAGAGATAAGAGTCTGTCTAATTATCAGATTGTGAATAAATGGAGAGGCAGTAGCCAAAAAGTTTTTTAAAAATACGATTGTGTTGTTAGTTTGCTAAAGCTAATTGTGTTTTAAATATTTTTCAAACTATGTGGGCCTTTCTAGATCTTAAGAAAGTGCGTACTTGAGACATTGGGAGGTGTTGGATGCTTCAGAAGATGATGTAATGAATATACTTAGCAAAAGAATTAGTATAAGTGAGTAGGGATTTTTAGACAAATTTTAGCTGTTAGCACTAAATTTTATTCCCATCAACAATGAATCATTCTTACCATCTCTATATAATCATGAAGTTCATTATAGCACAAAGAGCTTGAGCATTTTATAGATTACACTTACAATTTGTCGTGAAGTAAATGCAATATTAAGCTATGTTGCATTTCTCTCTATAGAGTGGCAGTTTAGACTGTACATTCCTTGAGAGAGAAATGGTGTGTCTTTACAGAATGCAAAATCAAATGGAAGACGATCTAAAAATACCCTGAAGTGGCTTTATAAAGCAATTTTTATGCTTCCAAAAAAGAAAAAAAAAAAAAGAAATTAAATTAACTTCCTAATATATATCAGATAAAGAGGGGATGTAAGTACCAGTGTTTTTCCTGGAAAAATTAGGCTTATAAAATTCTGCTGTGGTGCATGTTCACCACTGTTATTATTATTTTAAATTGAACTTATTGTGTAAGTTGAAGAGAACCAAAGGGGCATTTTGACTCCTTAAATGAGGATGCCTGTAGAGAAAGAAAACTTAATTACCTGAGGATAACTGGAATCCTTTCAGATGTTTTATCCATAGTGATTCTGTTCCCTAACTTTCATTCCTTGCTGGTATGAAGCTGTACCTGTATTACCTATATTATTGAGGGACCTGAACAATGAGGCATCCTTTATCCCCTTGTTTTGGTGGGGGTATGAATGTCTGTGAGACATGGATGGGTGGATCCTGTTGTCTGGATGCTGATGGGTCTGATGTGGATAAGCATCTGAACAAATTAACTGTAATGTGAAAAGCTTTTTAATACATAATATTCTTTTCATGCTTCTGATAAATCGTAGTTTACACAAATTAAAAATATTTTCTTTAAGTTTTTTTTTTTTTTTTTTACATGAGTGTAGAAAAGGAAGTCATCACTTGAAAACAGCAGCAGAATAAACACTAACTTTATTCTGTTTTCTGGAATATTGCTATAGGCCAGTCTACATCACATGTAAAATTTTTGGCAAGCAGCCATCTGCTGCAGTAATAGCAACATATTGGATTAGATTGCACATTCCTGATGTGCTCCCATTATTTTAATGGGTTTAATCTATTTGGAATGTTACTTATTTGGAAGAATGTAACAAATGTAGCATCTCCTGAAGCCTGGCAGTCTTCCTAAGGAATAACCAGTCTGAATGTGGCTTCTGCCTAACTCCAATGACATGGACAGGGTTGACAGCCTTCAAAAATGCCTGAAGGGATAATCTAGAATGGGGAGAATCTGCTGATGCCCAATTTACATTGTTATGAAAGGACAAAAAAAAAAAGGCAGAAGATTTCCAGAGCCGTAGTTTAATTTGATCTTGATTAGACAGAGGGTTTGAATTATCAGGCCCAGTACCAAAAAGCCACCTGGGACAACTTATTGATATGAAAACACATACCAACCTTCTGTGTGTACCTTCACAGAGCAATTTATACTGGGAATATTGAGTTCCTTTCAAACTCCCATTGATCCTCTGATCTTTGCCATGTTACCTTGTGTTTTCATCAGTCCATCTCTCTCAACCAAAGGCAAATTCTGATCTGGCATCTTCCCCATTATGATTTTTCCCCCCTCATTTATAATGAATCTTTATGTTTTCATATCCAATGCATTATTATGAAATTTACACAATCTAATTTTCACTCAAAGGGATTTTGCTATTTTTTTATTGTGTTTTTCCTCTGAGCTTGCTACTTTTCTCATGAACTTGCTCTCTTCATGACAACATAATCTGCCTCATCTACTCTCTAGTGCTTGCAAAAACCCTTAGCCTCAATTCAGGCTAAACACATCCTGAATATATCACAATAAGTTTATACTATTTACTTTCAGAGAAGCAGTAATGTTCCTTGAACTTTTATGAAATCTTCCTTTGTATAGTTAATTTCTGAATGAATTATTCAATTAATGAACCTTCCTGCATTTATTAGGTTCATACTAAGGATGTGTTCATCAGTACCACTGAAACTGCTGGAAGTTCAGGAAATTAAGTGCTAACGAGTGAGATTTTTCTTCAGCATTTTTTCAATGTCGTATATGACATGCTTGTACTGTTCCCTTTTCAGTCTCTGGGGATGCTGACGTGGCCAAAAACAACCCAAAAACTTAAATGTAAGGATAGAGATTTGGAAAGGAGGATGTAAGACACGATGGTGGTTCTGACTGCAGCTCTTGCAGCAGTGTTATGAAGATACACTGGTTAATATATCAACCTTTAATCCCAAAACAATGTTAAATAGCAGCCAGCTGCTATCTATCCTAGATATTTCAGCTGGAATTATCTGAACATCCCACCAGGAAATTCTGAACATCTGGCTGGCTACTGTAATCAGTGTTGATACAGTGGAGGAATTCTGGAGGACTAGAAACAACTACTATTATGTCAATATTTCAAATTATTAAACTGGATCATTAGGATAATTCTAAGTCAGAGGGAAAATAATAAAAAAGTTGATAGAGAATGAAACATGTAAATATGACTAATACTGATAGAGATTTAGAGAAAAGACAGTTTGTCAAATGTGTTTGATTGCTTAAATGAGACCATAAGTTGGCAGATAATGGTAAAAGTTTGGATTGATATTCGGAGGCTTTTATAAGGCATTTTGATTTAGAAACCAGAATGACATATAATCAATACGGTTCTCATTAAATGGATTAAAGACTAGCCAGAAGTTAGATCTCAAAATACCTCAGCAAAAGGGAATTATAACTGGTCAGCTGCATTTTGAGCATGGGTTGCTGCAAGAACTGGTTCTTGATGGTTTTTAATCCTCCCCCCCAATTCAATTAGCATTATTTGAGCCATGCTGTAACCACAGGATGGCCTGGAGTTCTTGCAACCCAGAAAGCAAGACTAGGTACTAAACAAACTCTGGCTGGCTGATCTGAGAGCACAGGGTTGGGAACAGGAAGAAGTGCCATGAGTCCAAAACTGGAGCTGAACTCCTCAGGGCTGCTTCATGCTGAAGGCACCTAAGTTCAGTGGACTCCACAATTTCTCCTTAGGCATTCCACAAGCACACAACAGCTACTTGGTATCCAGAAAAACCTTGGTCATGACTCCTAACCCCACTGCTTGCCAATGCCTTAGGAATGGTTTATTCAGTTTTCATGGTGTGCCCAATGCACAGCAATCAGGTTTGCCTCCTTCCTCTCTTTTTTGAGGTTTAAATCTTCTCTGCAAAAGGCGTTTTTTCAGGAAGTGGAGTAGCCTGCCCAGCCTCTTCAGAGAAACAGGAACTTGTGTTAGAGCTGCTCTCTGTGGGTAAAATAATCTGGACCTGCTGCACCTGAAGTCAACAGGCTGCTATGTGAGTGGACTGGTATTAGCTCTATTTGCTTTTTCTCTTTCTCTCTTTCAAAATAAAGGAAGTATTTCTCCTCAGCATAAGCTGCAAACATCAGGTCAGCAGACAAACACCAATTCCTGCCTTTCAGCTTTCCTGCAGCTCTGTGTTGCAGCATTATCTGTGTAAAAAGCCAGGTCAAACACTCAGCCCTGGCCTTCAACAGCTGCTTGCTTGTTTTGTTCTGAACCCTGTCCTGAGGCCCTCTCTCCCCACACAGAGAGGACTAAATACAGTGCTTGGAGTTTCAGCTGCTCCTGCAAGGTCTGCAGACACAAATCTTTAGCTACCAATAACCACAAAGCAAGAGCTGGCAAGAATAATAAATGAAGCTGGCAGAAGTCAAGTGTAGCCCTTACACCTAAAATTTGTGCTTAAAATTCATTTAAAATCTGTTTCTCCCCATCCTATTGCACTTGCCCTCCCCAGAAAGTCTCTCCTCTGGTCAGAAGGGTGAGCAGTTTATTTTCTTTACTCATAGTATAGTTGCATGTGACTCTGGTAACACAAATACTGGCTTTTTCAGACTATTTAAGCAGAGATTAATCATTACATAGTACTTTGTATTGGGAGGCAGTGGAGAACAGGGGTCTGGAAATGCAATATACTGGAGAAAAAAAAGCCCTGTGATTGTCAGGAGTATGGCAATAACTGAAAACTTTGTGTATGATGCTAAGTGAGAAGCAAGCCATAAAAGGTCCTAAAAGAGAATTCATGGTTATCTGATTCCCTAGAAAATTATGACCGCCTGGGAAGATAGGACAAGGAAAAAGAAGCATAAAATGCTTTAAGACATAATCTGTTTTTCAAGGCTGGAAAATATAGTTTATTCTTGGTTACAGATATTTAAATAGATACCTTTTAAAGTCCCTTTAGCTATGCAAATTTAATGGATAATTATAAAGAATGGCTTAACTGGAATAATGTAAATTATATTTCCATGGATGAATTAAAGCATAAACATTTTGAACCATATTCTCCATGCTTATGAAAATACCTCTCAAAGCAAAATGGTTTGCTTAGTAATTAAATATTTAAAAACTGTATCAGAAGTTAGAGTCAACACAGTCTTCTGGAGTGAAAACATCAGGATGTGTTCCACACCTTTGGTTCCATTTTTTTTTTTCTGCAAAAGCCAAGTTAAAAAAAAAGTTTAAAAAAACCATCAGTCCTTTAATTTTTTTGTTATTCTGGCTTGAACACATTTAGGAATAGAAGGCAAAGTGGATCCTGAGCTGCAGCTTGGAGCACTGTGCTCCACCTGCCCTTCCTTCAGCGCCTCTCGGCACAGACAAGGTACGG
Organism: Hypocryptadius cinnamomeus; assembly: GCA_013400635.1. NCBI lineage: Eukaryota > Metazoa > Chordata > Aves > Passeriformes > Zosteropidae > Hypocryptadius > Hypocryptadius cinnamomeus. The sequence continues at coordinate 16,454 of VYZP01068678.1, read as the reverse complement.
CTGTGGCTGCAGGGTCATCCCTAACCTGGGCTTCAGCTCTGGGATCACTCCATGAGGGAAATGCAGGTGAAATCGTTGTAGCAACGAGGTGAAAAAAATAAACATTTCCATTCGAGCCAGCTGTTCTCCAAGGCAATGTCTTCTTCCTGAATTGAGAAAAGGGTTTTAAAAAGGTTTAAGATATCTTCAGTCACATTTTCGCTCCTACGATGAATAGGAATGGTCATTTCTGTGTTCTAGGAGTGCTCTGTGAAGCTGGTGACAGTATTTTGTAAGAAGGATAGGTGAGAACTTACACTAAGAAAGTGATTTCAGAGAATTTGTTGCTCACAAATGCCATTGAAACCAATTCTGTCAAATTGATTTAAATACACTTGTTACTTACTGTATTTTGTCTTGAAGTGCCACTCTAGATGGAAAATGCTTTAAAAAATGACATTGTGGATTTTAGCCTTTTCCCCCTACTATTTTCTTAATTACATCTACTGCCAGTCATTATTAACTGGCAATTATTAGAACTTTGTAAAGAGGATTTTTATTGGTTTATATATAAAACTGAGCTCATCTATATAAAAGACGTTATGCTAAAATTTGTTATCTCCAGAGCGCATTATACTGAATATCTTTAAACTGAATTATATTGGATATCTTTAAATCAGAACTGAGGATATCATTCTGTCCATTTATTGCCATCCCTTAACACTTTACACATCCCTGGATTTCTGAAAAGGAACAGTGGAAGGAATTGCTCTTACCTAGGGAAAAAGGAATAAATGCATCTTTCTTGACAAACTGCCCGTTACTGTCCAAAAACCTCTCAGGAAAAAACACTTCTGGATTGCTCCAGTATTTTTCATCAAAGTGAACAGAGTAGAGGTTGGTAATGACTGTGGTGCCTCCAGGAATGGTGTAACCACGCACAACAGTGTCTTTGGAAGTTGCATGGAAAATCCCCAGTGGGACTATGTTACAGAACCTCAGCACCTCGTGCAGAACAGCCTCGGTGTAGGGCATCTTGCACTTCTCTTCCAAGGTGGGCATTTTGTTTGGGCCAATGACAAGATCAATTTCTTTCTGAACTTGTCCTGTTAGGAATAAAAGCTGAGGTTTATTTTGTAATAGCCTTTTCATTCTGATTTAAGCTAAAGTATTTGTGTATATACATACATTTTAAAAGAATACTGAAACATGATATACCTTTCACAAAAAACCAGTAGCTTACAAGCTTTCAAATTTAGATTCTATATTCCTATCCATGGTTAGTGTTATTATCCCCATTCTGAAGCAGTGGTGAAATTGATGTTAGTGTGATATTTTTTGGTCAAAGTACCAACAGTAACTTTCCAAGTTATCTGAGCCTCTCTTCCTCCAAATCCTGGAAGCCCCAGCTGAACCAAGCACTGCTAAGGGTTTGGCAGGAAAAGTGAAGTGGAGGCAGTGAAAGCAGAAATGTGACTCTTCACTTCTGGAATCCAAACTTCTCCTCACAGTGTCTGGGCTAACACTCAGACATCTATTGCTGGCTTACTTCACAATGACTGTAACACATCTTTTTATTTTTAAATGCCATTTCTGGTCTTCCAAAAGTGTAAGTATTCCTGTCTATCATATGTAAATCTGTTGTGAACTGGGCAACGTAAGATAAAAAGAATTGTACCTAAATTGTTACCACAACCTGATTTACATTTTTGCTGACACCTGTATATTTTTAATTTAGTTTATTACTTTCATATTTAATTACATTTTCTTATTATTTATTAGCTACATAGATTCGTATGTCTGCCAACAACAGATCATGCATCACAATGCTAAACCTAAAAATATTAGAAATATTTAAAAGTATTAAAGCTTCATAACAGCATATTCACAAAATAATATGTTAAAATTTTATCATGACACTTGACTTTTGATATCCTCTTTGCATTTAAAATAAGCTTTCCACCTCTGTCCATAGTATATTTAGTAAATGACACAATTTACTAAATTGTGTCATTTAGTAAATAATAATAAATACTTTGTATATATTATTCTATATTATTATATAGAATAATATATACAAAGCTTTTTTTGGCGATGATTATGGATCAATGCACCACTTTGAAAAAGCATTTTAAATTTGCAACAGGAAAGTGAATCAGTTCCTCCAAATGTCAAAATTCTTACCTTGAATGTTTGGATAAAGAGCCATAAATAACACTGCCCATCTTAAAACATTTGTTGTGGTTTCTGTCCCAGCTATGATGAGTTCTCCAACGGAGAAAATTAAATTTTCTCTTGAATATGTAGATTCTGGGTCATTTCCATTGCAATCCATCTCATCTAAATATGCATCTACGAAATGTCGAGGTGACTGAGGCTTCCTATTTTCAGAGACACGTTCAATAAGCTCATGAAGAAACTCATAGACTTCAGCTGCATTTTTAAACAGCTGCTGGTGTTTCCCAAATGGCAAGATACCAATCCAAGGAAAAGCATTATATAAAAATACAGAAGCACTAGCAGCTAATTCAATGTTTTCACTAAAAATCTCAATCATGTGCTGAAATTCTGTATCTTCGTATGTGAAACGTTCTCCAAAAATAATCAAATTAGTAATGTTTGAAACAGCATTTGTTATCAAGTGCTTAAGATCAAAGGGTCTGCCTTTGTACGTATCAATGGCATCAAGAAAAAACAGAGATTCTTCTGAAATTTTGTGTTCAAAGGACTTTTGACCATATCCAAAAACTCGAAAGGTATTTACAGCTAATTTGCGGTGTTCTGTCCATCCTCTGCCATATTTACTGTTCAGTAAGCCTGAAAAAATATTTTGACACAGTATTTTATGCAATGTATTTTTTGACACAGTATTTTATTTTTCTTCCCCCATAAAATAACAAAATTATTCAACAAGACAAAAAAAATGAGACAAAATATTTTGGACGTCTTGCTATGGAACATAGTCCATGAGTGACATCCCTTTCCAAACAATATCTTTAAGGAAGCATCAAGTATTTTATGAAGGCACATCAAGTAGAGAAAATGGCTAAAGCAGATGCTTCATGTCATTTATGGGACAAAAATTACATTTTTATACAAAAGAGATTAGCACTCACCTCCCATGTTTGTCAGCTTCTTGAACAAGGGAAGAGATGGCCTGTCTGCAAAAATTTCACTTTGATGGACAAGGCATTCCTTCACTGCATCATAGCCATTCAGCACAACAGCAGATATACCCCCGAGGTCAAGGCTAAAGATCTTTGTGGGAAGAAAAAAAAGAATAAAAAGGGTCAAATGCTATTACACCCCAGTCTGGAGAACAAGGAGTGAAAAAGTGAAATGATGCTAAACGTCAATGTGAAATGCAGAGCTGAATAACCTTCAGCAGGGTACACAGGTGCCATTACAGAAAAGTCTCTGGTAAGCTCATTTGCTTTGTTAAAAGGTAAAATTCATTAGCCCACGCTACATTCTGTGCTTTTCTGTGCACCTAAAGGAACCAGTTCTTCAAATTAAGGCCTGGGGACACCTTCATGTAGTCCCTAGAGAGGAGTGGGAGCCAAGGTGACAGCCAACAACTGAGAGCAGAGCCCAGCTAGGCCCAGCTTCCTTTTCCACAAGTGGTTAGCACAAGGTGTTTTGGAGAAAGGTACAATACAGCCTGCAGAAGGCACATACAGGATAAAAAACAAACTGAATCTACATTTTAAAAATTAAAACTGAGCCTAAACTTAAGATTGAGTCCTTAAATCCCTTTCCATACATTCCCTTGGTGTTAGAAATCTGTATTTTTACCATTACAATTCTTTAGATTTTTCTCCATGTCAAAGCTGGTGACCTCCACAATATGAAATTGTGTTAGCCTAATTATACATTCTGTGACAACTGGGTTGTCACCCAAAGGGTTGTCAGGCACTGGAACAGGGTGCCAGGGGAAGGGGTGGAGTCGTCATCCCTGGAGGCATTTAAAAGCTGTGGCATTTGGGGACATGGTTTAGTGGCAGACTTGGCAATGCTGGGTTAACAGTTGGACTCGATGATCTTAAGGGTCTTTTCCAACCTAAATTATTCTATGAGTCTATTTTATTTTAGAAAACTTGGTATTTTCACTGTTATAATGGCTCTTTTTTTATGTGTCAAGAAGACACTCCCAGTCTATTTCTGCAAACCATCTGTGAGGTTTGTATACTTTGGTCTAACTTATTGATCTTTACTCCTATAGCATACATGATTTTTTTTTTTAAACCCTTTTGACTGTATTTTTCCAGAGTCCCCCAAATCCTAATATACTGTTTCCCTCAAATTCTGCAGGATTCTTTCTGAGACCAGATGACTGAAACTCCATACAGCATTCCAGGCAAGTAGAAAGCTTGCTTTATTCGACAGCACATTTCCTTCCTATTTCCATTCTACTCGTCCTAGTANGCCAGCGGCAGCAGCCAGGTGCCGCTGCCCGCTGTCGCTGTCGCCGCGCCCGGGCGCGCCCCCGGCTCCGCCGCCACCCGCATCGGCCCCGCCGCCGCCGCCGCTTCCTCCTCTCGTCCCCGTCCCGCCGCCCAGCATTGGCCCGCGGAGGCTCCGCCCGCCGCGTCAGTAGAGCTTCTTTTTTTTTCTTTTTTTTTTCCCCCCCCCCGTTACAATACCAAACTGGTCCCTCGGGG
>VYZP01068675.1:6204-25935 GCA_013400635.1 Hypocryptadius cinnamomeus | reverse complement strand
CTGTTTGTTCTGTAACAGAACCAGTCAAATAGGTGGGTGCTATGAAAGAAAAGGGATTAAGGTCTCTACCATCTCCTTCTGATGGTGATTTTTTACAAGTCAGCAAAATGTTTTTGGAGCTCTTATGAACTGTTTTGTAGAAAATTCAACTGAAAACATGAAGGAAGTGACTGACAATCTTTTTTTTTTAAGTGTGTGAAGCTGAAATGGCCAGCAGTCAGACTACCTTGCATGGAAAGTTTTGTGCATCAGGAATGTTTGCATGCTTTTCTGAGCAGCACAGGGGGGTGTTTTCTTTGTTTTGTGTTCTCATCATATTCCTAAATGACAATTAGAATCCCTTAAATGGGCAGCTTTTTAGAAATTATTATTATTATTCCCATTGTCTAATTTGAATAACTTTCTTCCAGGTCTTTTTATTTTCAAATTATCTTTGCTGGGAATGTTTTTTTTTTATTTACATGTAATCATTTAGATCAACAAAGGAAATTATGTAGTTATATTTCTGTTCTCCAGTACCTTTCTCCTGATAATAAAATCTTCCTCTTTTTTATGAATAGGAAGTTTCTCTACATCTCCACCCTGGAACATCACAACTTCAGCCTGTGGTAAACCTGTCATTGGGCTTCTTTGTTTGTTTTGGATTTTCAGAGGATAAAAGCTAGGGAGAATAACAGAGAAGCATGCCATAGCCATCTCTAAATTTTCCTGGCATGTCACAAGTTTTCCTTTACTATTTTGTGATTTTCATAGTTTATTTATTTGCTGTGTCCAAGTAACTAACTTGTTCCCAGTTTCTTCAGTATTAGGCTTCCTCCCAATGTGTTTGGTGTTCACACAGAATGTGAGTCTTTAACTAATCAATAGAATGTAGCAGTTTGCTAAAATCCTGTGGAGCAGAGAGCTCCTTTCTCCTTCTCATTGCTTTAGATTACAGTTACAGATGATTTTCCTCAGTCTTCATATTCCACTACAGTTTCCTTCTGGGATAGTAATTTTATAAGCATTTTTCACTTGAAGTGTTATCCTCTGTATATTGTACCTATTTAAAGGAAATGTTTTTTGTTAAGGTGCCCACTGGAGGCCAAGACTTCAATGACTTTTAAAATCAAGTGCTTTAATGCTATCAGTAACTTTTCTAAACTTTGCAGTAACCTCTTTCATTTCTTCCTATCCTCCTTTATTTATTTACTTTTCAAAAATTGGAATGCTGACCTCTTGTATTTGTCATTTCTATATTCTGTTTTCCCCCCCAGTCTTCCTCATCATTCCTTCACATAGTAGTGGGTTTTTTCTTTAGGTGGTTTTTTTTTGCCTCTTTGTTTTGCTTATAATACCAGCAACAGAACCAAGTAAAATGTGTGGTGCAACAGCAGGTTTTGTTGGCTGGGAGGTACAATTGCAGTGCAAATCTTGATTAAAATTATGAGTTCTGAGGTCAGAGCATAATTTTTTGATGCTAAGAACTATGTCCAATTTAGATTAGTTTTTATATAGTTACAAAAATGATTTTTTTTTTATTATGCTGACCTTTGGACATAAAGTTTCTAATCTGAACACCTCTACTCAAGTATTCCAGTCCCCTGAATGCTTTATGGCACTAACACTGAAAGGAGTGGTCCTTCCCAGCCTGTCTGCTCATTCCTGCCCTGGCACCATCCCCCATTGTGCTGACACAAGCATTCATGAGACTACACAGTAAACTAAATTGGGGAACTAATCCGTGTTAAAAGTAATCAGTTCTTTTTTGTAGCTCCTTGCCACGTGTCTGTGTAAAGGCTTTTGCTGCAGAAGGCGGGAGTCACCCAGGGATGGGAATGAGCTGCAGAGGGAGGGCAGGGCTGCAGCTTTATTGTGGCCCTGCCAAGTTGGGCTGATTTAAGAGAACTAATGGCACTGCCATGTAAAGAATAGATGTGTTTAGAACTTCCCAATAAATCAGTCAAAAGAGCATCCCCTCGTGCCCAAAAGCCTCTATATTTTTTTTCCATGTCTTGAGTGAGCCATATATTCTGCATTGTCTTTTTGATGTAAAGGAACTAAACGGTTTGGCATTGGGTGGCTGAAATATGGCAAACAGGTAGTTAAAATTAAGCAGTTGCAGGCAAATGTGGTACCATGCTTGAAACATATAATGTTTTACACAAAGTTTTCACAAAGACTTTGAATGGAAAGGTACAAGTTAGATATTTAAGTGAGACTTGTACATAAATGGAGCAGAGGGTTTGTTTGAAGAGCGATTTGAGATAGTGTGATCACAGACAGAATCATACTGCATTGATATGTCAGTACAGAATGAACTGGTAAAGGGCACATGTGAATTAGGCTCTTCCAAACACCAGAATATTTGGCACTCTTTTAAAACAGTGCTTTAATACTGCTCTGTTTATGAGAAAATTCTTCATAATTCTTGGAGCAAAATAAAACGAAAACTTTATGAAACTGTAACAACACTTCTGTGAGTCACCTTCTGAGTCTTGGACTCTCATCAATTCATCATGCTTCCATCTGCAGGACTGAATGTGTAATGTGGTAGTGAAGAAAAGCTATTACCTGGGATTGCAGAAGTGGAAATCCTCTCATATTGAGTCAGCAAGTGTCTGTCCCTCTGATGCTCCTAGGAGATGATTTTTCTGAATTTTGTAGGTACCTGAAGTTCCAGATAAGTAAGTTGCTACAGTCAGGAAGCTTCTATCCAGCTCGTTGTAGTAATCCTCTTTGTCTCTTAATTTTCACATTGCCAAAAATTTGCATATGTGACAACAAGGAATAGAAAAATATTGTGAAAATGTCAGGTTCTCATTAATATTTCAAGCCCAGGCTGAATTTCATGGGACAAATAAGTCTTATGACTTTGTTCCTGTGAGTTCCTTTTCCATCCAGTTGGCAATTCTCTATAATGTGGAACTGAACAATCCGATTGTGCATTGCTTACTGCTTTTATAATAACTCCTAGTCTGTGGTATGTTCATTTTGTAGAGTTATCTGCTTATCTATTGTGTCTGTCACCCCTTCAGTAGAATCACCAGTGTAAGATGCATTAAGCCACCAATACAATTTTTTGCAGAAAGGATTGGGAGTGGAGATAGAAGCAGGAGTACCATGTATCTCATTTCAGTTTTTGAACAAATTCAGCTGCTGAGGAATAGACAGAAATTACTTTAGGTATCTGTTTCTTTTGTGAACTTTTTTGTGTTTTCTTCTAGTGTCTGCTCAAGGTTTGTGATCAAAGAGAAAATTGTGTGAAAACATCTGTTGCCCTGCTGTTTGGAGTTGTTAGCTCTATTCTTTTATGAAATCTGAAATGTTAAATCTTGCATTGTGCAACTAATGATGCATTCCTAACACAAGGACAGTTACTTATCACCTAAGTATTATTATTCTCTTTTGAAATAATGTTCAGGAAGATAAGGAGGAAATTTGCTCTTGATTAAGTTCACATTTTTTAAACCAAAACATTAACAAAAATGTTGGTTACATAGATGAAGACAAAGATCAAACTCAAACCTGGAAGAACTGAGAGGGAAGTGAGAAGTAAACTAGAGAGAAAGCTTTAATCACATAAAGAGGAAACTTTAGAAGCCTGAAGTTTGGAAGTAAAGCTTAATGTCAAGCTGAATTCACTCGATCATTTTTGATTTTCCATATCAATTATTCCTAGCCAGAAGATGGAGTTAGAACACTTTAATTTTATAATGTCCAATAAGCAATTTTTAGGGCTTTTTCTGTTTGGTAATGATTGTACATGGTAATGTGTTCTAGCCAATGTGGTGTGAAGTATGAAGGATGTGCAGGGTTCTCTGTCACTGGAATCCCCAGAATATCAGAGAATAGTGGAATGGAATGGAATGGAATGGAATGGAATGGAATGGAATGGAATGGAATGGAATGGAAGATCATCTCCTAGACCAGGGTACTCAGATCCAACCTGGCCTTGAACACTGCCAGGGATGTGCTCTGTAAGGTGTTCAGGAAGTATGGCTTGTTGGCAGAAATACACTGAGGAGCTGAAATAGAACAAAGACTTTTCAACATGATTAGAAACATTTTGTAAGAAATAGTTGTGAATTATTCATTGACTGAGCCAGTTTGGCAAGTACTTTTGAAGAGTGTGGCTCTTAGCAGTCATCCACTATAATGCCTGTAAAGAGCTATAAATGACCCTATAATATCTCAAGAAAAGGGGCACAGTGACTCCTATTTGTGGTGGCCCTAAACCAGCTGTATGTAATGCTGCTAATGGCACAGAATACTGTGAAATCTGCTCAGGAAGTTGGATGGGCATGGGTGGATATTTTGTGCTGAATTCCATTCTGCCATTAATCTTTCTGATAAATTAAATATTTGGAAAAGTTGCCCACAAGACTTTAAATATTTTGCCAAATCTCCTTGTTGTGGCTGACAAACTGTCAAAAGTTGAATGCTCTGTGAATTTAGCCAATGTTTCCTGTAAATGCTCAGTGCCATCAGGGATAAACCCCCAGGCCAGACCAGGCAATTCTAATCTGATTTCCCTGCTTTATTTTTTAAACCTCACTGTCTGGTGGCTTATAGTCAAAAATCTGTGTTTCTTATATATTACAGGCTTGGTTCTCAATGCAAATGTCCTGTGTGCAGATTTTAATTAATTAATTAGCTGTGTGAGTCGAGGATCAGGAAAGGTCGCCTTTTTGTCTGTTGGTGAGAAACACTCATCAAACAGAAGTGACTTCAGAATCTCTTAAATGTTTGCTTTGGTATTTAATATATAGCTTGATTCATGATAACCTTAGAGATTTTTGTTGCTTTGTTAAAATGCTAAAAAAAAAGGATTTGTATTTTTTAGGTTGCATTATGTAAAAGAGAGTTTTAGTCTCTCTTTTCTTGGAACACTTGTAAAGGATTCTTATTTTGACAAAATAGGACAGTATTTCAGAAGACAATATTTTGTCAGAAAATTTCAACTAACTATTCAAAATGTTTCAAATTTTCAATATGAAAATTAGGAATATTGACATGATAATTAATGCCATTCATTCTACAGCTTCTTGTAAGTTCTTTGTGTAGCTTTATTGGTCTTATTTGTCTGAAGAATTGCTGCATTCTGCTGTGCTGGTTACTTGGTAGTGATTGTTAGAACATTTACTTTGAAGCTTGAATTTAAAAAAACTCCTTATGCTCCAGAATTTAAAAATTTTATAAAAGGAAAAAAAAGAAAATTAGAATGTCCAGCATTCACAGAAGATACCTGCCTTCCCCATCCCATTTTCATATCTGTTTATTTAATGACTGAACCATTTTGATGACTAAATATTGTAAAGTTCCCTCTATATTCACACTGAAGTCTTATAACTTCAAGAGAGCTGCACAAGCTTTTATATTATTAAAATTGCCACTGTCAAAAATATAATCCAAAATTATTGAAATTAAATAACAGCTTTTGCATTTTGACATTTAAACCATACTGCTTCGTATTCTCACTAGTTTGATAACTGATGCGAACTTTACAGAATGTCTTTGTTTAAGCAGTTGTAATCATTTTTAATAACCATTTATACACACTAGGAAACTGCATTTTCTAGTTTGCAAAGTAGTAGCTCATTTTCTGTGGCCTGAGGCAATTAATTAAAATGGTTTCAGTGTGAAAGTGGGAGTCAACATTGTTTAAACATGGTAGTATGACTCAGTCTTATGGTGTTAGTAATTTTGAAGTTCTACATCAGTGTTTTCAAATACCAATATAGATTTTTTCATTGAAGAGCAATTAATTGAACTGTTTGATTCAGCATTTATTTTATAAGTAGCTTTTTCTAGTCTAACCATCTTTTTTGTGTGAACTCTCAAGTTGAGTTTCCTCTGAACGTCTTTCATGATTGTAGCTTTAGTTCTGAACTTGCACTGATTCTTGAAGTCATAGACCTTTCAAGAAGCTAAACCATACCTATATCCCTAAAGTTTATGATACAAGACAAAAAGTCTTGAAAAAATAGTTTCCTGTTTCCTATTTTATTTTCCTGTTAAATTCTAATATGAGACATTGTCCTGTCAGGTTACAGGACACTACAGGCTGGGGGAAGAGTGGCTGGAAAAGTGTCTGTCAGAGGAGGACCTGGAAGTGCTGGTTGAAAGCAGCTGGACATGAGCCAGCAGTGCCCAGGTGGCCAAGAAAGCCAAGGGCATCCTGGCCTGGAGCAGCCATAGTGTGACCAGCAGGACCTGGGCTGTCATTGTCCCCTGCACTGGGCACTGGTGAGGCCACATCTTGAGTGCTGTGTCCACTTCTGGACCTCTCTGTTCAGGAAGGACATTGAGGGGCTGGAGTGAGTCCAGAGAACTGGGGAAGGGTCTGGAGCACAAGTCCTGTGATGAGCAGCTGAGGGAGCAGCTGAGGGAGCTGGGGGTGTTCAGCCTGGAGAGAAGGAGGATCAAGAGACACCTTATCTCTACATCTGCCTAAAAGGAGGTGGTAGCCAGGTGGGGGTCCATCTCTTCTTCCAGGCAGCCAGCAATAAGATGAGAGGAGATGGTCTCAAGTTGCCCCAGGAGAGGTTTAGATTGGATATTAGGAAAAATATTGTCATTAAGAAGGTTGTAAAGCATTGGAACAGGCTGTCCAGGGGAGCAGTGTAGTCATCATCCCTGGAAGTGTTCAAAAACCATGTGGTTAGGGTACTTGAGAACATGGTTTAATGGTGAAAGTGGTGTTAGTGCTAAACCTAGTGGGACTTGATGATCTTAAAGTTCCTTCCCAACCTTAAAATTTCTATGTTTCTATAAATGTATCTGAACTTGGTAAAGAACTTTTGTTCCCTTACCACAGATGTCTGTTTTCCAGGTTGTCTCTGAAGTGGCTGTTCTGACCTTCTTTTTGGATGTACTTCTCTAGGGTGATTTATTTGGGATATAACCCTCTATTTAATGCAGACCTTAATGTAAATGTAGACAAATTTATATATCAACACATAGTATATGTATGTGTTCACTGTAGTTTAATTCAAATACCTTTCTGTCCTGCAATCATTTGTGAAATCATAGAATGGTTTGGGTTGGAAGGGACCTTAATGTTCTAGTTCCACCCTCTTGCCATGGGCAGGGACACCTTCCACTGGACCAGGTTCTTCAGGGCCCTCTCCAGTGTGGCCTTGAACACGTCCAGCTTCTCTGGGTAACCTCATTCTAGTGCCTCATCACCCTCCTAATAAAGAATTTCTTCCAAATATCTAATCTAAACATGCTCTCTCTGAGTTTGAAGCCATTTTTCCGTGTCCTGTCACTGCAGTGCCTGATGGAGTCCCTCCCTGGTTTTCCTGTAGGCCCCTTTCAGATACTGGAAGGTTGCTCTGAGGTCTCCATGCAGCCTGCTCTTCTCCAGGCTGAACAGCCTCAACTTTGTCAGCCTGAAGTATTCATCCTTAGTAGCTTTGAAATCCTTGCTTATTTCAGTGAAATTTGACACAGGATAAACATCCAACTCCAAGCTGCCAGGTAATCCAGTCATAAGACAGAATTTCTAAGGGTTTCATCATTTGTGCTCCTCACAGAGGCACTTACCCTTTTACTGAAAAAGTGTATTTTTTGTCCTGATATTCCTTGTTGAGATGTTTATTCAAATTTTGGGAAGATGCTCTTCTATGTAGTGAAACTTGACAGTGTATTTCCTGTGATGTTAATTTGTTGCTCCTCAGTCTTTACCAGTTATGGCCATGAGCTGTCTAGCAATGACAGCACCAATATAAATGAAATACTGACTTATTTATTGGCTGTTTTTTTTTTTTTTTTTTGGTGCTCTGTGCATTTGTTGCAGAGTCTACAACTTTTTTCACTGTAGTAGGCTACTAGATAGGAATGGCAATGGCCATTCTTTGGAGGACGAGCTTGAACAAGTTTTGATCTGGCATGAAGCCTGATTCACTGCTGCTGTTGGGATGTAAAAGACAGTTGTCTCACTGGTATTTTATTTTGTGTTGTATCTATTCAGAAATAAAAGGATAGGTCACAGTCTATTCTTGTGGAGCCCTGAGTAGTAAAATGGACAGCAGATAAAAGGATGAAGCAAAGAAGCTTGCTTTTCAAGCAAAAGCAGAGTTTTCATAGAATTTCTCTTCACTAAATGACCAGAAAGCATGAAGATTTATTAACATTGCTTACCACTCGTTTGCCTCAGTCTTTTCTGATGCTCAGAGTTATTTTTGCCCCACTTTAAGAAATGGAACTTGTGTTGGTGAAGAATGTTTCTCATTGTATCTCGAAGTTCGCATTTTGCATGCAGATAAGATGGTTTTTATGTTTATAGTTAATTACAGTGCTCATAGGCATGTGTCATCTGTTTAGGCAGTGTGGTGATGTTTTTGTTTGTTTTAAAATTAACTGGCTAACATTTAAAAAGAAGAGGGTGAAGAAGGCAAAAGACACTTATTTAAAACTTGGTCACTTCCAAGACCAGTTATTAGAACAACAAAATAATTCCCCCAGTTAGTCTTACCTCTTTGTAGGTCACAAAGCTGCCATTGTGGGAGCATGATTCTGACTAGAATTCTGTGTAGTGTGTGCTTAGTGTACAGGCTGCATTTTTTGGTAACAACTGGACATTTGTTTCTTGCTCTTTCCTTTCTATCCCAAGTCATATTGAAAAGATTATCCAGGTGGCTTCTGGAAGTCTCTGTTTAGGAGGTTTACCAGCAGTGGGATCTGGGAGAGCAGAGTCTCTTGCTGCTGCTGTCCATGGAAGCATGGTTGAACTGTGCTCTAGCCCCTCAAAATTCTCAATTTGAGCAGCAAGTTGTTCCCTTCAGCAGCTTGATTGGTTCCAGATACAGCAGCAGAAAAGCGATGCTTTGTTTTCCAAGGGGAGTAGAAGATTGGCAACTCAGTTTTCGGCTGTCACGATGAGAGCTGTGATGGGAAGTAAATTCAGAATTCTGGAAAAGTTGACCTAGAGCCCAGGTACAGGCATATAAATCAGAAAGCAAGCTGAGGTGATTTCAGAACTCTATCTGAATCAATAAGTAAGACATTGCTGAGTTTAGTAGAGCCATTTTTTTCTTCACATATCTCGGCTTCATTTCCAGATAAACTACTTAGACCTTTGGGTGGTGTTGAAATGTTTCAGTTTGGGATCATATAGTTATTCTTGGCCCAAATTACCTCTGGGCTTTATCCAGAGACAATATTCTTTAGGGGTGCATTGGAATCACCCCTAAATTGGAATCAGAGCTTTCTCCCACTCCTGGTAGAAGACCAAAAGATACTGAGATGAATAAAATCAGTCATTATCTGCTTCAGATCAAGTTGGTTTTACTTGCTCCTTTTGCTTGTTTTGGTTTTAGAGAATTGGTGAAATTATTTGCATTTCAGGAACTAGGTATTTAAAAAGAGAGGTTTACAGCTGTTTACTGCCTTTTCTATAGTTTTTCCACTTTGCACATGGATGGTGGGGTTTTTTGGTGAAGTGAAGGGGGAATGTTCCTGATTTTGATCACTTCCATTTGATGTAACATGTATACCAATTAGTGTTCCTAAATTTATGGTAATGGTTATGTTAGGCAGACTGTGTTCTCTTTCTGTGCAGTTTTTTGTTTGTTTGGTTGGTTTTTTGTTGTTGTTTTTTATTTTGTTTTTTCATTGGAGATGTGTGCAGCAAAAAACTGATAAATGCACACACCACCTCTCAGGTCTGAGTAAATAATTACAGTTCAGGGGTTGAGAGGGACTGTTGAATGTAGGGTTTCATATTGGATATCTGTCAAAAGAATACAAAAATAAGCATTCTGGGTTTTGTAATATTGACTCAAATTATTCCATGTTCTTCTCTGCAGTGTCTTTTTTTTGGCCACTTGAGTTTTAGCTTCTTCCTTCGTGTTTTCTCAGAGCCAGCAGGAGGAATGTCAGCACACAGGATACAGACTCCCTCTGTTATGATGTCTAACATTACAGTGCATTCCTATTAGGGCCAGCTCTGATGAGAAAACTGCTTCATTTCCATAGACTGGAGCTGGAGAGTGCTTACTAGAAGTATAATACTTGTATCTAGCACTTTAAATACCATTTAAAAAATTTTTTGCAATTTTTTTTTCTCATTCAATAGATTTCCAGGTGTGGTTAGAAACTTTATAGAATGGAAGGCATCAGGCTACTTAGAATTTGAGCTTTACTTGTAAATTACACTGGACTAATAAGTAAGCCTGTACATAGAGTTTTCACACATATTTTTCCAAAATTAAAATTCTGTAATTGTAAATTCAGGTTATTTGGGAAGTTGTCTCAAACAGCTTTGCATCTGTGTAGTTTTATGTTGTTTATTCTTCAGGGTCTTCTAAATAATTTTTCTACTGAGCTATTTAAAATAGCGATGGGATGATTATTTCTATTGGTGCAGGTTCTTTTGTTTTCTCACTGTTGGAACGACAGGGCTTTGTCCCTGTAAACAGTTACCCAATAAAGTTGTTACTGGATTTGTATTTTCATTTACAGATTATACAGAAGTGAAAGAAGCTCAAAGCTTACATTCCAAACTGACAAAACTGACAACTACTTTTTAACATTTTTTTTCTGGGCAGGGTGAAAATTTTACCATTGAAAATATAAAAAAGAAATCCATTGCTCTAGGTATTCACCAAAAGGTATTTAAGCAGATAAAATGTCTCAGAAAGCCCAGTGAATTTTTCAAGGAGCTCTTTTGCAGTTTACATTTATAAATTTGTGTCTCTTTTCCCAAGGCTCTGGTGAGCCCTGCACACTTCATTCTTTTTCAATTGTAAACATAGTTTCGGTACTACCACTTTTGCACCAAACGCGGTTCCTAAGCGACTGCTGACGTCAGTTGGTGCAGCACAAGAAGGTTTGTGTGTTTATCTGCTGTGGGCAGACTCTTAGAAAAGACGAAAGTATGTAACTAGATTAGACCAAAGAGATTACTGCTTTAAATAAGCATACGTACTGTTTGCAATGCCTCGTTCCTTTTTTTTTTAATATATTTTATTTTGATTAGCAGTTGTATCTTCTGTTGCATATGCCACAGTATCTCGTTTGCAGGGGATGATAAGGAGGGGGTATATATTCTCTTTGCTCTTGCTTTAAAGGGGCAGCTGCTTTGCTTCTTTTGTGCAGCGCAGTTAGAATGAGAATTTAAAAGAAGCGTGTGTCATGGCGTGAAGCTTTTACATACCTGATCTCAAGGTTGGAAATAGAACTGTTAAAAACAAAAGCAGGCTTACAATTTCCGGTTTAAGTGAAACATATTTGCTTAGAGATTTTTGGCCAGAGTCTATACATTTGGAAAAACTGGAATGATACTCTTGGAATATTTTACTGCATGCCTTTGTGTCAAATAGAGTTGGAGTGGAGCTGGCTAAAATACCTTTGCGAAATTTTTTTTGTACTTGAATATACTTGCAGCACATCCACAATGAATAGAAATTACCTGTAGCAAAACCTCTTTGTATGAAAATCTTTTTATTAAAGTAGTGAGACTGCAGTCATGGTAGGCCAAAAAGTGAAGCTTTTGTAATAGTAGTACTGAATGGCATAATAGGGCAGGGAGAAAAACAGCAAGCATAGAATCTCCTCTTTAAGTTGAAGAATAGAAGCAGCAACTTTCAGAACTAAATAAAAGCCAAGAGCAAGTGCTCCAAATAAACTTAAATCAGATTAAAACAACAAAATAAAGTGGCTGTGGGACATAGGAGGATATTAGCAAGCGTAAAGGTGAAAAGGTCAAGCTAAATAAGGACCGGGTTTTAATGAGGCTGTGGTGNGTATCTTTAGTTTTTTCATTGCATACTTCAGTAGAGTCTTCTTGAAGTCCCCATCCACCTTTTACGTATCCTGTGCTGTTATATTGTGCTATCCACTCTTGCCTTGAGGACCTCCATGGCTGGAGACTGCACAGCTTCTCTGGGCATTCTGCTTCACCTTGTCTCCCTGCTTGTGTGCCCTCATAGTGGCATTTTTTCCATCATCATAGACGTTTTTTCCTTGCTTCTAGACTGAACTCCTTCTTTCAGCATTGCCTCACATCTTCACACTCTGCACCACAGAGTACAGCCTGGTTTGGTGTTGTGATGGCCTCCTGTTAGACACTAGCAGGAATTTTGCCCCCAAAGCAAAAAACAGATTCCTTCTCCCTTTGAGTACCTCATTTTGCAAAGAGCCCAGCACCCCCTAAAACAACATGGGAGGTAAAGGAATTGGTATTTACTCACACAGAGCTTTTCCAGTCAGTTTGATGTTGCAGTGCCACTATAGGCAATGGGATCTGACTTTTGTTTAAAGAGCACCAGCTCTGCGTTCTGTTTTACAGCAGAACTGATAAAACTTGGAAACTCTAACTGAGATGTCCCACTACATATGCTGGCAAAAGCAGATATATATTATTAAGACACAGTCTGTAGTCTGCCTCACACCTCCTACAATGAAGCTACTGATACTCACCTATCATCACCTCTACAGGGCACTGCAAACCATCCTTGAAACAGCTCATCAGCAACTGGTAGACTCTCTGTTAAAGCCATAGCAGCATTAATATCTGATGTCTTCCCAAAAGATTTTTTCTAAGCAAAAAAGTCTGAGAAAGGCATTATTAGTCACAGGATGAACCAAAGGCAGTTAATATCCTGTCTACACCTTAAGAAAGAAAAGAGGAGGAAAAGCTAATTTAAACAAATGCTACTAGGGATAAAAAATTCAGACTGATGCTACGTTAAATTACATGGGAGCCTGAGGTATCCAGCTATGATCTTCAGTAAAAAAAGAAAATTATAGGGTCTATCAATTAGAGAAGTGGTGCTCTGAGCCTATGTGCTGGCATGCTTACAGTTTTTTTAATGTCTGGCAGGATGTTTTACAAACTAAACTCAGCAAGATGACAATTCCACCAGAAGGTGCTTCAGATGGTTTTGCTAATAATTTTGATCAGCTGAAATGGAGAAAAACATCATTTCATTTATTTGGCTTTTCCAGAACCTGTCAAATCTGAGCAGAACCATTAACTGCCCCCTTCTACATCTCCCCCCGCCATCTTTCCCATCTTCATCCAGAAAGGACAAACTTCAACTTATTTACTTTTCTACAAGTATTCTGTATATCAGCCTTTGTTCCCAAAACAAACTTTGGTCATTCTTCGTGCACTTCCTTTCTAGAAGGAAATGCCATTTCTTGAGAATATTCATTGGAGGCTGGTACTGCTACTGCTGCAAAGATGTAAGTGCTAACCACCATACATTGGCTTTTGTTTTAATAGCCTTTTAACCAACTTTGTTAATGGACTGAATGCAATTTAGATATGGAACTTGGCTAAAATGTAGCTTCAATTGGCTATTAAAATTTAAGAGCCAACTAAGATAGCTAATTACAAAAAAGCTCCAGTGATAATGCTAAGCAGAATTAGTAATAGCAAATGACAGTCTGTCTAGTCTTATTCCCAAAGGGAAAGAAACTCTTAACAGAGAAGTCAACCAGACAACGTGCAGAAAACCTAATTGCATTACTGGTATTATGGTATCCCAAATCTGGCAGCTCACTGGGACAAAACAGTGAGAAAAGTCTGTCAAACTACTCAGGAAAGCAACTAACCCCCTTCTTAATGTTAGCTGCAGCAAATATTGGGAATTATTATTTTATATTAACTTATTGGGAAATAATCTGTAAAAATTATCAAACCATCACCATCTAAAAAATATGTTATATCCATCCTGAATTTGACTGTCTCTCCAGATATTTTAGATTAGGGGAAAATATAAACAATCTGTCTGCAAAATGTTCAAGCACTAAAAGAAGCTTTCTGTGCTTCATTATCAATATCCTCATTACACCATCAGCTGAAGTGCTGACTAGTTTTCCTGTGAAGATTTATCATGTATGGTGGCCACTTTGAAACATAGGTAGCGGAGTCTTTAACATTCCCTTCTCAAGCGTCTCCCTGCTGTGCCTGTAAATGTCAGTCCAGTTTTTTCACGGCTGCACGCACAGATTAGAAACAGCAGGAGAGCTTGGGAGTATGACTACAATACTAGTAAGGACACTTGTCTTCATGGCACTGCTCAAGTGATTCTTGGAATGCAGGACCCTGCTGTTTTCTAATATTTACACACAACTGGAGTCATCAAGAGCAGTAAATGCAGTCTAAAGGCAGCTTGCTTCTTTTGTGTTAGGGGCTTTACTTTCAAACGGGGATGTCAACAAAATCCGACTGCACCCTCCGCCTCTCGTGAAGTGCTGTATTTCCCCATCAGTGCTTTGCAAAGCAGAGGGAACACGTGTGTGCAAGCGTGCACGGTATGTGATCCATACGGCAGCGCTGCGGGTACGATCACAGCCTTCCCCTCCGCTCCTCCTGCCCGTCCCACGCTTTAAACGCTACTGCAGTTACAGAGAGCTGGAGCCTGGGGCTTTGCAGTGCCTTGTGAGCAGAGACAAGCCCTGAAACAACATTCACCTTGAATAAAATGCACCCTTTTCCTTCACAGAACACCTGCCAGGACATCTTTTTCTGGGACATTTTTGGGGTGGGAGGAAGTAGGGGTGGCTTATGAAATTCGCACCTCAAAACATTCTTTTCAAATATACGCAAATAACTGTTTGTTCCATTTGGCTTTGGTGGTGTCAAAAGAAAACACACTGCTTGAAAACTTGGAAAGTAATCAAAGGAAGTTTACTGGTAAATAAGTTACTAAAAAAACCAAAATGTCAGACAGTACAAAAGAATGACATTAACTTTGAGTATGTGACAAGGAAGAGAATACAGTATGCCTTCCTGACAATAGCTATTCAGAACAGTGTAACATACTTTCTGAACAAAACGATTAAACGAAGTCATTAAAATGATAGTTTGATTTGAGGAGTTTTAAACATGAGAGAAGATTTTGCAATCCTATTTTTACATCTGAAATGAAAAGAATGCTACGCTTAAAGTTGTCAGCCACACTTTGCTAATACCCAGGAAAACGAGACTAACGGTCAACAGAAATGAGAAAGCACCTCTTAAATATGGTATTCCAGTTTTATTTCAAAACAACGGATTCCCTTGTTTCAAATATAACCTCATCATTCATTCATTCAACATTTCATGCTACAACATATTTATTTAATCTCATGAGTTGCTACTCAGGCATTATACCATCAAGCAAGCTGGACATCCACACGAATACACTCTCACTGGCTCATATGGATTCCTTTTGGTTTGCCAAACTTTTGGTTGCCCTGACAAGAATGATGTTCATGCCTTATTATGTGTATGTTGCAGTAGATATATGAAAAGTAGCAGTGCTGAATTTCAGTTGAATTCACACTGGAATTCAACACTATGCTTTTTGACTTTCAACTCTGAAGAGGGGACTCAAAGCTAACCAAGGAAGTACTTGTACAAAAGGATTTGGAAGATTACATGTTCCTCAAGTATTAAAAAGGTAAACCATTATTGCTGTGGGAAGCAGATGTGAGACAATATTTCACTGGAACTAGAACCTGCACAAAGTTACTCACAATTATATTCTAGTCTTTTCACTAATATAAAAAGAAAACCTGAGGGAGTGGTTGAAAATAGGCATTGGCTTTTGGTCGGTTCTTTTCTTTGCCCTGGGCCCTTTGTCTGAAATTCTGGACTCTTTCTTTCCAGAGAAACTGTGAATAATTGGAAAAGTGATACAAACACAAATACTATGCAAAAAAATGGCTAAAATTCAGTACCTGTCTTCTAAAGAATTAAATGCATTTTATACAAACTAGAATGGAGGGACATGATTTTTGCCTTATGTTCTGTTTTTAATTCAAACACTTGAAACATATTTAAAAGCTATTTTTGCTTTTTCAGATTTCATCTCAAGTGTGCATTTAAGTGATCACCAATATGACTTTACTCAGAACTGTGAGAAATCAGATGCAACACTGCTGTTTCTTATACAGTATCCATAATGAAACTATTAAATAAGGCTTTATCTCTACATTACAAAGCAGGAAAAAAGCACTCTTTTTAGTTTGCCTTTAAGACATGAATTCATGTATATAAAGAATAAAAATGCATCCCCACTTCAGAAGTTGGCAACATTTTGCATTAGTATTTACGTGTATATAAATTATGCAAATATTTTAATAAAACATTTATTCTTCAAAAACAGGTACAAACAGCAGTCCATGTTTTTACAGGATTTATCATTTAAAAAGGAAAGAAAAAGATGCCAGTGCTACCAACAACAACAAAAAAAAAAAAAATCAGAAATGAGCCACAGAGCAACTTAATTTGTTGCTCCATATATTATTTACTTCTTGACTCTCTTTCTGGTTGCTACGCTCTTCTTCGGTTTTGGTGAGGTCATCTTCTGGGTTCTGGCAGCAACTGCATCTGCAATTCAAACAAAACAAAAAGACCAATTGTGTGTTAAATAAAATAACAAAAACAGATCCCAAGAAAAAAACTTTAGTTTTTAAAAGTATAGTTCAAATAAAATCATTCATTGAGCTTTAAGTGGGGATGGGGAATATGCCACGGACAGAGGAGAATCTTCAACTATTTCTGGACACTGACCTTCTCCTAAAAAACATGCTGTTCAGCTCAACTTCTCCAAGAGTATCATCACATGCAGTTGAGTCATTTTTTTAGCTCATCTTCACCAAAAGAATTAGATCCTCTACAAAATCTACATCCCTCCTTCCTCCCCATGTGCCAACTTTTATAATGCTTTTATAAAGCTATTTTTTGGACCTTGTGCTAAGCTAATCCAGCTCTGGGATCACAATTTCACCCCAGACAGTAACTCCCTACCATGCAGAGTTCATTCACTCACTCCCCCTCCCCTCCCAGTGGGAAGTGAAGGAGAATTGGAAAAAGGAAAAAAATCCCATAGGCTGAAATAGGAACAGTTTAATAATTACAAAAAAGTAAAATATAATAATAACAAAAGTAAAAAGAAAGAGATTAATTATCACACGTGCAAAACCCACAAGTGATGCACAGTACCAAGAGCTCATCACTCACTGACTGATGCCCAGCCTGACCCCCAGCAGTAACTGGCCCCTCCCAGCCAACTGTCCCAATTTATATACTGGGTATAACACTTCATGGTATGGAATATCCCCCTGGCCAGTTTGGATCAGCTGGCCTGGCTGTGCTCCCTCCTGGCTTCTTGTGAAGCTCCTCATCGGCAGAGCACAGGAAACTGGAAAGTCCTTGACTTCGGGTAAGCACTGCTCAGCAACAGCCAAAACATCTGTGTTATCCACATTACTCTCATACTGAATCCAAAACACAGCACTTCACCAGCTATTACAAAGAAAATTAACTCTATCCCAGCTGAAACTAGGACACTTAGCAACAAAATTTGGTCTGGTATTCTCACAGTTTAGTGAAATGTGGCATCTTAGAGCATTCTGAATGGAGTTTATACAAGGGGAGGTAGAAGACACACAGGTGAAAAAGAATGGAAGATTTCTGTTTGGCCATGTCAGCTGTTAAATCAGCTCAGCTATCAGTGCAAGTGTGCCTACAGATTCAAGCTATCACTTGACAATATTTTATTAACAAAGGTAAGGAATAATCCCATCTTAATAAGATTCCTAGTAAACCTGGCAGGCAGGTTGTTCAAAGAGACCATACCTAAAAGCAATAATAAAAACCTCCCTGCACTTTGATTCTTGCCTGCCTACTACCACGGAAAAGGAAGAAAACAAAACATTACTGCTCATTTCTGTGAATCGCATTCAACTGCAGTCACTTTGACAAAAAAATATTAAACATAATAAAAATTTCTACATTTTTGCATGTACAGTAACAATGAAATCTTTTTCATCTCCTAAACATGTAATTTTTTTTTTCTTCTTAACCCTAAATTCCTCCTTGAAGATAGCATGCCTAACTACTTCAGTTCTTGCTTGTAAAACAATATATAATTCCACAATCCATGTCAAGTGTACAGGTAAAGAAAAGCAAAACTGAAGTTCATGGAAGTCCTGAAGAAAGAAGCTGCTTGCTTAAGACAACAGCCTTTGAGTAGTGGGAGTCACTGATCACTGAAGGTCAATGAGTAAACTCGGGTGATTCAAGGAGGCAGAGAACAATGCAAAACAAAGCCTTACAAAAGAAACCCAGTAGTACTGTGTACTGGGCTCAGTCCCACAAAAAAGGTCTGGGCCCAGTACTGTGTACTGGGCTCTGTCCCACAAAAAAGGTCTCAGAAAAATGGAGAGAAAAAGTGGTTTCCACTTCTCTAACAAAAACAAGAAGAAAACATTGAATTTAACTAGTTTATCTGAAGAGAGTAAAAAAAAGAAAAATGGGAGACATGATGTGCAAAAGGTTGCTGCATAAAATGAGTGTGATTTTCATGTCCACAGTGGCTAGAAGAACTAATCTTAAGGGAAATTCATATTAGGTAACAAAAATATTAAAATACTCCCACTTATTAAATACTTTGTAATAGTAAAGACAGTTAAGTATTACAAGTGGTGCTGACCAGGGAAGTTTTAGAATAATCATACAGGTTTTAAGATAAAATATTGGCATCTATCAAGATTAATACCAACATAAATTGGTAAGACTGGTGTATAGAGCAGATCTCTTCTTGATGTCCCTTCTCATCTTCCAATTCTACGTACACTGTTTTAGAACCACACAAGTCTTACGACTAAGAAATAAAACTGGGCTCAAGTAAAAAAATTGAAGTTTTTATAAAATTACAGAATTTCCTTTGGTAAAAACAAAGCCACTACTTTTCTGTTTAAATTGCCTTCTTTGATGAAAAGGAGGACAGTGAGAGATTTGGAAACTTGAAAACACAACTAAGCAGATAAAATTAGGTAGTATTTAGGTGGCTTCTAAGTTATATCATAGGTTAGAATATCTTAAAACAGAGCAAACATCAAATGGGACTTAGGCCAGGCTGCAGCATTTAATGAGTTAAACACCAACATTCTCCAATCACTTGGGCAGTTTGAATATGGTGCAATGAAGAGATACTTTTCTTTTAAAGAAGATAAAAGACAAAATCTTCTTTCAAGATTGTAAGGAGATTAAGTCCTCTTTTAAGAAAACTTTTCCTTCCTTTAAGGAAGAGTCCTCTGACAAGCTCTTTCCCAGTTCAGCCAGGGAACCCCTGCCTAACTGAAAAAACCTGGTGAATAACACTTCTCAGACCAGCATTTTTCGGTGCTCTGAAGCTGCTGAAGAAATTGCAAGGGCGACAAATAGTAGTTGTGGTTAGTTGACTTCTTCTGTTTTCACAGCAGCTCTTTTTCTACTAGAGTTCAGAAATATGACTCAGGAAAAAAAGGAGAGGCCAGAAGAATGCAAATATGGACTTGAATTCCAGTAAATATATGACTGTGGGGTGGGGATGAGAGAGAAAAGTCAGCGGAATTGTGAGATGGAGCTTAGCTTTAGCTACTCTGTTCCGCCTAGTACTCCCTTTCCTGCAACAAATAAAGCAAATACTTTTTATATTCTCATAAGGAAAAGCATCAGAACACAAGAATCTATTATTTATGACTTTATGCCTCTGTATTTCTTACAGATAACATCAAATATATGAGTGTTCTTTTAAAAATTTTCATATAAAATTGGTCCAGATTAAACTGAAACTAGTTTACTTCTCTTTGCAAAAATTGCTTCACTGAAGGTATTTCAAAACACAATTGTACATAAACAGAAATCATTCGTCCCATGCAGCATGTGTCTGAAATTAACCTTCCTCTTTGCAACACAGCAATTTGCAGGAAGAAGGCAGTTTAATTCAAAACATTACTTGCAATCTTGCAAAAGGTTAGTTC
>VYZP01068674.1:0-34064 GCA_013400635.1 Hypocryptadius cinnamomeus | reverse complement strand
CATCATACTCCCAAAAAAAGGGAAAAGGAAAGGCATATCCCATGCTGGGGAAGTGGTGAGAAGTTTCTTTCCTTTTCAGAGTCAAAAGAGCACAAAGGACTCTGCACGTCAGCATGTAATGTGAGAAAGAGGAGCCTCACAGGAGATGTACTGGGCACGAGACTGAAACATTGCATTTGCTCTGAAAAGCTGGCAAGTTTCATGTTAAGCATATGTGGTACAGAATAAATGGAGGAACAGCAGGGACAGAAAAAGAGAAAGTGCAAACCAGGGAAGATGATACGGCCATACAAATTACCAGTTACAGCTTGTTGGCTGCTGTTGGCTCTTTAAGGCAGAATTCCAAAGGTAAAGCTGAGTGGCCACAAATACTGATTTTCCTTTGATTCTGTATTGCAGGTAGAAGAGCAAGAAACTTGTCATGCTGTTTACCTACTCTGTTCACTGAGCCATGAGGACACATCCAAGGGAGCATCACGAATCAAGCCAGTTCAGTGAATACTCCTTGGCATGTACTTACCTTCTCGATTAGATCAATGCAGGCCTGCAGGTCCATGCCAAAGTCAATGAATACCCACTCAATGCCTTCCTTCTTATACTCTTCTTGCTCCAGGACAAACATGTGATGATTGAAAAACTGTTGCAGTTTCTCATTGGTGTAATTGATGCACAGCTGCTCAAAGCTGTTAAACTGCAGAAAGAGAGAGAAAAAAAAAGCATTTGCATTGCAGTTAACTTGGTGAAACAGCAAGAAGGAAACCGTTTACAGCCCAAAGCATATGAGATGTTGTTCCCAGAAGCTATTGGAATGTCCAGCCAAGTGGTTTTTATATCTATTCACAAAAAACCAACCAAACCATGTAAAATCATACACATTACTTGCCTTATGNTCATGTTGTTGATTGACATTTGCTTCTAATTTTTGAGGGATGCTATGGCATAATCAGGCAATAGGAAAAGTCTGTCTAAAGTATCTTCTTTAGCCTGTGCATATCTGCATCATCAGGATACACCTCTCTGTAGTGGTTTTCTACTTTCTGACCCTGTACCACAGGTTATCTTCAAGCAGCAACTTTTATCGTAACCAAAACATCGCAGCATCTTCTACAATATTGCTACAGCTGCAGCATAGCAACCCAAGGACTCCTTTTCCCTTAAATTAGGAGATAACTGTAAGTGGATATTGCCTTTAGCTGATTGAGGTCACACAGAGATTAAAAATTACATGAATAATGAATGAGCGATGAGTGAATAAATAATCCATGGCTCAAATCTTCTAGGTAACTATTCTCATCCAGAATTAGCTATCAATCCCCATGTGGTTTTACTGCAAGTGGTTTCATGGAGTGCTGCTAACACATCAGAAAAACAATTCTATCAAAAGTTGTGCTGGACAGTATTCCTTTGTCAGTCTCTTCCCCAGTTTCCCTCAATTTCACCATGTATTTCCCCAAGTTTGGGCATATAAAATGAGAAGAGGTACTAGAGGCTCATGTTAATATTTCTAGCAGCTGTCTGTCTCACTGAGATGTTACAGGCAAATCCTCTAGGCTTGCAGGACACGTATCCAAATATCATGAAAGTGTCTCCTTACCTGTTCAACACTTTGACCTTTGGTCACATACTCATTGCCAACTTTCACTCTAGGGTGCAACAAACCCTTAATCAAGTCAGAGGAGTTGATTCCCATCAGGTAGGCAGCTTTGTCAGCACCTGGTCAGGAGAAATAAGGTTTCAATTGGCTTTAAACATCTACATGGAAACATGCCCAGCTGAAAAAACATATTAAGTACATTCACTTCAAAAGACAAATTGGATAAAGGCCTGATTTGTGTTAGGTATGCCTGTACTCTCCCCTATGGTAGGTCATCTAACTACTTTATACCCCAGTTGCTGCAAGAATCTCACTTAAGAAGCTCTTCAGGTTTAGAGAAAAGAACATATATCTCCACACAGGTTATAGAAAGTTTCAGGTGTAAGAGAAAATAAAGAAGCAGGACCTGTAATCATGAAAGAGAAAGTTAAAGCAGCAGGATTTCACAACCATTTTGTGCAAATGGTCTCAAACATGGAATATGATCCTGTTAGCCCGGCTGTGTTCATCTCCTGCTGAGTAAGGTTATCCACCGCTGCATAAGCCTGTTACAAGTACAGCGCTCTTGGCTCATCAGGAGTGCTACAAGTGTGCAAGAACAAAGCAAATAGGCAGCTGCTTCCTCAGCACAGTGCCTGGTACATGGCAGACTTTTGAAGCTGAGGAGTAATTTTAGGTGTTATTCTTACTTTCAGTGCCATCAGCCTCTGCCTGCTCTTCTCGGGGTCTTTGCTTGAATTTCATATTCCCAAAGTGCATGATGGCACCTGTGAGCTTGTAGGAACCAGCCTTCTCATCAGGCACAAATCCCAAGATGTCCATAGCTTGCTGTGAAAAGGAAACATAGACATGTTGTCACTTTCCTGCTCAAAAGCAGTGGTGGTTGCAGCCCTACGATCTACCTTTGCATGGCAGACATTACTATCCTGCCAAGGGGTGTTATCACCCAAAGCAGCCACTGGAACACCCTGAAGACCCAGCAGTGGCAGGCGACCCAGGGGACAGCTCTCTTCATCGAGCATTTTAGATATAAAAAATTATAAAAGGTAGACATTACATGGAGCAAGGCCAGATTTGAAACTGTAACAGTTTACCAGACCTTGTGCTTCACAGTCTGAATGCAGTTAAGACCCAATCCTGCTTTTGCTTTAGTCCAATAGTTTCAAGGACAGAAGTCAGGCTCCTCCAAGTAGTCTTCCTCCCCTGATCTAGGAAACCCAAAGTCACATCCATACAGACTTACATCTGTTGCCAACAGTTCTTCTCCATCGTCCAAGTTGTCCACTGTAACCACACCTTGGGAGCAGAAGTGGTAGTCATATGGGTTGGTAGAGATCAGGAGCATGTCTGTAAAAGAACTGCCAAGGTCAAAACTGCCATCCATTCAGGTTATCTTCAGAAATGGAGATGGAAAAATCAACTGTAACCTACATTTGTCTCTGTATTACTGTGTTGTTTTGTCGTTTTTATTTTAATAACTGCAGGGCAGAAACCAGCTCTCCTAAAATGTTTGTCTAAAGATGTAGAGAAAGTGAATAAAAAGAATATGGAAATACTGCATATTAGCATCTACTGTGCATACACATCTATTGAGCATGTATTGCAGCACATTGAGTCCATAATTTCCTGTATAGTCCTACTTTCTGCCTCACATGTTTTTAGGGGTAAAATATCCCATCTAAATAGAGAGGAGAAAAAGATTTTAGTATGATCCAAGACAGGGAGTATGGGCATGACTCTCCTTTTTTATAACAGACTCAGAGAAGAGTGACTTCCAGCACCCTTTGCAGAAGACACTTGGCTTTTGACAAACAAAAGACAGAATATGGCTTTCTCCATTGTCATTCCTTCATATCAGAACCCAAAAATGCAGAGTTGTTGTCTACAAAGCTAGCTGCCTCTAAAAGTACAGGCAGAGTCCTGCTTCCTTAAATCAACTGAAAGTTTCACCCACATTCCCCAGACCGAGATTTGGTCTAGAGTTCAATGTTTTTTATGCAGGCACACATCTCTACATATCTAAATATGTGGCTATCAATAAATATACATAATATATCATAAATAAATGGCTATCAATATATGTTTATATGAAATCTTATTCTCTATAATCTTGTCTTACTTTGCTGTGTAGTCATTCGGATATAAATTACTTTATTTATAGTTATGTTCATCCATAATTATTGATATTGATACTTATCCATATTTAGATATGGATGTGTTTATATACAAGCATGTACATTACAAAACACAGGCCCCTGTTGGTTTCAGCCTCTTCAAGAGCCTGCAGACATGTTCCTGCTGGCCAGAAAGGTGTGTGCTGTTGAGGAGCACACAGAGAGTTTATGAGAAACAGAGCATTTTCCCAGTACAGGGATTCGCACAGGAATCTCAGCGCAAAGCCTCCTTGAAATCTTTCCCATAATTGCCATTAATTAGGCCACGCAAAGCTTAGAGTGTTACGGATTTGACCACGCACTGTCAGGATAGTAAGAGTTCAAAAGAGATTATGATTGCTATGGCTTAGTGGGAGTGTAGAAGAGCAATGAAGTGACTCTCCAACATATTTTACAAAATGTGTTCCTTCAGAGCAAAATTGAAGCCAGCAAACCACGTCACTTAAATAACTAGTGAAGGTTTTATTCGAAGCATCTCGGCCCCTCTCTGCCCTTCTCCAGCAGGTCTGTGGGACCACGCTGAGCCAGGGGAAGCTTGAAAGGGGTAATCGCCACATTATCAGCAGCAGGCAGCTTTGAACATTCTCTCCTGCTACACAACATGCTGGAATGTCAGTTTTGTCACTTGGGGCAGAAAGAGGAAACTAGCTTTTCTTTGTGGACCTATAAGCAAATCTTCTCATATGTGAAAATCTGGATAAATAAAATTTTATCACCACAAATGCTTTGCAGGCATAGCATTTTCCAGATGTTTTGAGACCTAGGATTACACAAATTCAGTGTGATACTTTTTGCCTTTATAGTGCTATGTTTTAAAAGTCCTGCCTGAGTCTTATTCCCATTAGATTAATCTGTAATATAAGAAAAATGGTCTCTGCTGCTGCCACTGGAACAACACCTCTAAAAGATTGTGTCTGACAGTGGAAGTTCAGTTTCATCAAGTGGAAGTATAAGGGCCTTTCTGCACATGGGTTTGCCTCTTAACCCCTTATCCACTGTCTATTCAGTTTTAGGCTCTTAAAAGCTGTGGATCCACATAATGCTTACCTAGTAACTCTGGTTTCTTTCCTGACAGGATCTGGTAGAAGATGTGATAGTCTCTTTCACCAGGTTGCTGGAAAATCACTCGGGATTTCTCCAATAAATCTAGTTGCACAAAGGAAAATTCAGTGAGAAAGGGTCTTGCAGCTTTCAGATGAGCAATTGTATTTTTTAAAAGGAGAGAGTTTGCTGCTTACAAATCTCAATATCAGCAGATGACAGCTTGCCTGTAGTTCCAAAATGGATTCGGATAAATTTACCCTAATTCACACAGAAGAATATTCTAATTAGTGCATATAGTATACACAGAGGGAAACAAAGAATGCAGTTTGAAGGCAATCATTTGGCCCAAAGAATCAATTTATGCAAGCTCTTTGGCTTTGCACAGGCATATTTTCAATGAAAAATATCAAACAATGATATTACTGTCTTCCAAGCCTAAATCTTTACATAGAGCTATGTAATCTGCTTGTGGAGAAAGAATAACAGTCTACTTATCTGCCAGGCTAAGATACGGCAAAGCACACGGCTTCCAGTTGCATGATGCAGGTTTACTGTAATGCAGGACTCAGAGCATTAAGCCTGGGCTTAAGACACATGGGCTCCTTCTTTGGCTTCTCCTCTTTTGCAGTCCTAACTTACATGCGCCTACTTATGTCAGAAGAGTGCTGTGATTTTACACAGCTTTGCCCATTAAATTTACATATCCATCTCTCCCAATTCATAAAAAATTAGTAGTTTTCATTTAGTTTCTCATATTCAAACACACAAAAATAATTAATTTCCCTTCCAGCTGACAAGCTCCTTATACAACTGTGTCGCTTTACAGATGCTTACAACCTCTGGTCCTCCCCACCCCTTCCACTTTAATTTTTAACAGGAGTTGTTAGGGAAGCATGGCCTTCAAACTGAGGCTTGCCATCCTCATGCTATTCCTTTTGGACCTCTCAGACAATGTCAACCAAATGTGGCAGAGGCAGAGCTCCCAAGAGGATTGCTCCCCTGCCAACCTAATGGAGAGGAGGAGAGCCCCAAGGTGATGGCAGCACGGAGGGACAAGCAGGGACAGCTTACTGAGCCAAAAAGGGAAACCGAATGGCTCAAGGACAGGAGTACTGCTGCAGGGCGTGTTGGCACAGGGGAGGATGTGGGAGGGAGCAGGGGCTGTGCTGTGTTCCTTACACTTAGTGGCAAAGTACAGCTACTATAGGAAGAGGGAAAGACAGGCTAGTGGAAAAAGGGGTAGGAAAATAATGCAGAGGCAGTTCTGAGGAAAACCTACCACTGCTGTTCAAAGGGCTTCCTAAAACTGGGTTTTGCTTTTCTTCTGTTCATTTTAAACAATTTAAACAGTTTGAACAATTATTCCAGCTTGATCTTTATTTCTCTTCAGGTTTTTGTTAGATCCTACTATGTTATTTTTCCACTCTGGAAACCCAATAATTTTAATGGGCAAAATGCAATCTATGAAGGGATTATGACATAGGTGTTATTAACTGGCCACTGTTGAATAAGACGTCACTGGATTATGCTGCAGACTTACGAAACGTGAGGAATTGTCATTTCTCAGGGTTTTGGCATTTCCAAAAGCTTCTAGGGCTGGGTTTGCTTGAATGATTTGATCCTCCAGGGTTCCCTAGAAATCAAGGTTGAAATACTATTGAGAATCCTACAGGCCACAGACTCAGCTATCAGCTCTAACTCAGCCATGCATTCACTTCCAGCGTTGAGCCTCTGTAGCAAAGTGATTTATTTAGCTTCACCCCAGGGGCGACACAGTGTGAATGGCAGCACAGCGAGACCATCAGTCAATTATGAGTGCTTTAAAAGGCCTCAAACATTCTGCTGCTCCCTACTGTTTGGCTTTGTAGATTTATATCTTATGCCATCTGCGTGCGAAAGAAATCACCCAGTGTACTGCAGAGCGTGTGGGGACATCGAGGAATGAGGAACGTGTGTGGGAGATGGGCTACTGAAGACAGTGACAAGCACTAGAATGCATTTGATTTAAAAGTCCTCGGAGCTTGTAACATTTGGGATTCTTGGAGATGAGAAAAGCTTTAACTGTTGCTCGCACAGATTTCAGTTTGGGAAGTGGATGACTTTTCCTGCCGAGGCTCCTGGGATCATTGACTACTCACCCGGGAACCACACAAAGTGAAATGCTGAGGCTCATGGCACATCTGACAGAGCCCAACACCAATTCTGCAAGGCAAAAATAAAACAGCAAAGCTGATGACTTACCCCAGTTTTTGTAGCTGGCTGTTGACAAAATAGGAACACAATGGAGAGAAAAAAAGAGAGAGAATGTGAATACTAACGCAGAGAACAATACAAAATATAACAATTAGCAAGGTTAGCTGTCTTGTGGGCACCAACACACCAGCAGTGCTTTTTGAAGCCTTCGTAAAGCATGTGTGGCTATTACTTTGCATTCACAATACGTCACAATGGTGCAAAAACATTGTGCATATCCAGAGATATCCATTGTGCATATCAAGAGATATTGCAGCTGGAAGATGTTTCATGTAGTTTATCAGGTCAGGTTGCATTTTCATCACCCTTTTTTACCCCAAAATTATCCAAAAGTTCAAGTGGGGCACAGTCTTATTGCCTAGAACTTGTCTGTCTGCACTTACGCTCTTTTATTCTTGCTACCTAGCAGCAGTCTCTTTCCTCTGTTCAATTAGTTGGTGTTTTGGTCTATCATAGTGTGGTANGGGGCCCTCTGGGGACTCCCCGAGGAGCCCCCTCCCCCCATCGAACCACATCATCATAGGACATCTCCAGAGCAAAACCAGGTAGATTTCTGCAGTGGAAGTTCAAACAGTAAGCTTGGGATGGGAGCACCATTGTTGCATGAGCACAGCAGGTTTTAGACACTACGATGAGCACCAGCCTCATTGCATGCAGGACGCTGGCTCTGGACAACTCAACCATTTCTTAAGAAAGCCTTGCAGGCCTCAGGAGAATGTATATTAGAGTTTGATGACATGAGTTCTAAGCACAGACTTGAAGTCTAGCTGAAATTTTGCCCTTATAAATACAGTTCACAGGAATAAGTTAAGTCACCACAAAAGAGCACTGAATCCTTCAAGTGCAATGAAGCTCATAGCAAATAAGCTCATAGCAACACAAGATAAAAAGCACCATGAATACAGCATTCATTGTAACCTTAGAGAGCACTTATAAGCAGAACAGTACTTATCCAAACAGAAATACAGAAAAGCTGATTGAAAAAATATCTTTTGTCAAAGCAATCCTTTTTTTGTGGACAAAAAAGCTTTCAATGAAACAGATATTTTGATGAGAAGTTATAATCCTAGTCTCTTTGATGACTATTTTCCATTTGAAAAAAAAATCTTATTCTTTACAGTCTCCCCATCTTTTGACCAGTTTTAACACAATCAGAAGGATACTTAGAACACACCAAAACTGAAACTCCTGAGAAAAAGAAAAAGGTGGCATCAACAAGCATCTGTCCAGAACCAGGGGTGGTGTTTCTGCTCCATCTGGAGCGTAGTAAGTTCATGTGTGCCTTTCTCCCTTCAGAACAGCATGCTCTCAGTACTGCAGAATTGTGAGGTTAGTCGTACACAAGAAAGAGGGGAACCTTGGGAGTCTGAAATGAGTCAGCCAGCAGCAGACTTACATTCTTTTTACCAGTTTCACCCAGGGCTGCCACTGTGGCAAAGTACTGGATGACTCGTTTTGTGTTGACAGTCTTGCCAGCACCAGATTCTCCGCTAGAGGAAAGGGGAAAAAAACAAAACCATTGCTCAAACAGCTGCAACTTGTCCTTTAAAATTCTGTCCAGCCAGCTCCTCCCATCAAGGCTGTCCTCAGACTCACTGACTCTGCAGCCTGCTGCTCAGCCATTTCTGTGGAAATACCTCAAATTGACTGAATGAAGAGGTGCAGTCCTATGACAGCAGTAACCCGTTCTTCATACAGCTGAGCTCAGAAGGCCTGTACAAATCCACCCTACACCAAGCTTCTTTTAGGGACATGAAGTTTAATTACAAACATCTAGACTAACTCTCTGGGGTACACATATCTACAGTTAATGAGCTAGAAAAAGCAGAAGAAAGCTGCAGTTATTTGCCAGCATTACCCAAGAGCACTTGTAACTTTGTAGAGACACCCAAGTCTCCATCCTTTCATGCTTGCCAATAAACATCACACCTGCTCTTTTGTACCTTGGTCATCTCTCCCTCTTTAGATGTGTCTACACAACACTCTGAAACATAACTTTCAGCAAGCGTAACCACACTGAACAGAAGGAGTCCTCTGAGTCCAAAGACAACAGCCACTGAAAGGCTAATTCTGCAAGGAGCAGTTTTAATTGCCTACTGAGTTGTTTTCATGCCTACATGGAATGTTCACCAGATAGGGATCAGAAATGGGCCAGACTCCACCAAGCCTTTAGCTACTCCTTTCTCATGGAGGTCAAGTTAACCATCAGATGGCCAAATCGACAGTTACTCAGTTCCAGGCAATTTAGCTGAGATTTTAAGAGTCATCTTGTATTCTATCAGGGTTTTTTCCGTCAAAGTTTTTCACAGCAACAAAATCTCAAATCAGTCAAAAAAGAAGAACTTACGTGATCAGCATAGACTGATTCTCCCGATCTGTAAGGGGGAAAAAAAAGAAAAAAGAAAGGGAAACTTAGTAGAGTGTACAAATAACTTACTATAATTGCAAATGGGTACCAGACTCAGTCATGCAAGGACAGGAGAGAATCACATGAAGCAAAGACAGAAAGATAAAAACTGGTACAATTTAGAATGATTTCCAGAAGTGCAGATTCCAGCCCTGCTCTGAATCCTTCTCTTGTGTTTTGCTCAAATTGGTATTAAATACCTGTCAGTCATACACATTCACCTGTGTCTGGGAAACTATAATAAAGAAATTAATTTCCTGTTCTGAAAACATTTATTCTCTTACTCCTGAGTATGTCTTTGCTCGTCTGACCCTTCTGCTCCTGCAATACTAGATCAACCCAAGTAATTCTGCTCTTTTTTTCACAGGCTGTTCCTTTAAATGCATGTGTATTCCTCTTCAGCTGGCCATGCTACTGGAACTAAGCAGCCTATTGTCCAAGCCTAATTGCCTGATCAGAAACAAGCATTTATTAGAACACTCTGCAACCCTAATATATTATTAATCAAGTTCAGAAAGCGCTAAATCATGGCAGCTTCCCAAGTCATTAAGCCTAAATTCCTCTTTTATAATTCCAGTCGTCATGGCAGGCTACATATTGAGGAGCCTTATCTGATAAAAGAGCATCTCTGCAGCCAGACGCACATTCCCTCTGCCCGGTGCTTTTTGTCCCCTCACAAAAAGGTGCTTTTTCATTTTTTTAAAAGCAAGTGTCAGCACCGTGTGTTCTGGTCAAGTCTCCTTTGGATTTATCCTGCCGCCTCGCAGGCCCGGGTGTGAGCACATCACTGCTGCCTTCTGCTGATAATCTCCTTTTTCCCCAGTAAAGCAAGGGCCAGGGCGAGAAATTTCCCAGGGAAATCTGGAGTTCGCTGCCGCCGCGACACTGGCGCAGGTCAGGGTCACGGCAGCAGTGTGACAGGGCCAGTGTGACAGCCGCAGGGCTGGCCTTCACCGGCCCGTGAACACACACATCTCACCAGCGTCGTGACATGGTGTAGAAACTGACTGGAAGTCTGGTTTTGGGTTTAGGAAAGCACTAACAGACCTTTGGGACTTGGCCCCATTTCTGGATTCACTCAGCTCAGACAGCTAAATTTGTGCACCTGACAGATGGCTAGCAGAAGTGCCACAGGAACCGGCAGGGCAGTTTAGAAATTAAATAAGTGTACAGATACACACATGTATATAAAATCATCACAGACTACCAAGCCCCTGTTGCTTGTGGACTATTTTCCTGTTTGTTCCATGCTGCAGAAGCTCTCACCCACTTCCCTGCAGCACAATCACACCAGCCCGACTGACGAGGCGAAAGCTGGTGTGGAGGCAGGCAGTGGCACTTACTGCGCAGCATGTCGTGGTACGCGTTGTCAGCGATGGAGAAGATGTGGGGAGGAGCCTCCGAGCGCCGCTTGCCTTTGTAGGCAGCAACTACCTCCGATTTGTAGACAGGCAACCACTTGTAGGGGTTTATGGTCACACAGAATAAACCGGAGTATGTCTAGAGAGTAACACAAAGCCAGAGTGAAAAAATTCACTTAAACAATAAGGCAAAAAGTCTTGGTTAACCAAGCAGGATGTGGCATTGCCAGCTGCTGATTTAGGCTTGAATTCTGAATTGAATTTCAGACTTTCTAAATTTTTGAAGTTACTGATCTGCTAAGTGACTTTCTAATTACAATTAATACCAAAACTACAGATATTGAACAGTTTTCAAAAGGACAAAAGGGGTTTTGAGGTGTCAACCTGAAATGAAAACATACCCTTCAGTAAAACAAAGGCGCAGCAAATAGACTTGCGACTGATTTTGTCCCTTGATGCTCCATGGGAGTTGTTTCCTCTTGAAAACAGACATTGCAATGGAAAGTTACAGCTTCCCTGTTTGAACTCCATTTTTAGGAGGAGAAACAACCTTCCATTATTAATTGTATGCAAGAACCTCTAGGCAATTTCTGGTGGGTGTTCAAAGAGAAAAACCACATGATAGTGTTGTACCCCAAAGCTGTGGAACCTTTTTCAGCTTTTGGAGATGCCAGGTTGGTAAAAATCTCTTTATAGTTGCTCTTTGGATGATACACATCAGTTCTCTGGGGCCTGTTCACTCGGAGGAAGAATGAGCTTTGAGTTGTAACCCCAGGCAATTGGTGTCAGCTGGTAACTGTTCAAGTACTTAGCCCAGCTTGGAGCAATATCTTCAAAGAAACCCAGTTATCATATGGGTATAATGACTATATGCACGTGGATTATTGAGTTCAATTAAGTTCTAAAAGTTTCTGGTGAAATCCAGGTCCCTTCCCCTAAAAATAGCATTAGGACATGCTCCTGAAGGGCCTTGGCATGAATTCTCTGTCTTGTTTTCTAGAAAGAAAAAGAATCCACCCCTACCAGCAAAAGGATTAAGGCAAGATGCCAGTTTAATTTTCTACCTATACTGATCTGCAAACAAAGCTATGCTTTAGGCCCTACATGTTCATACAGGGGTTATTAGAGAAACACAGAAAATGTTTGACAATGAGAATTTAAATGGGTAATTTTGGATTTGCTCTTCTGATGAATACCAAAAGATAGAGCAAGGGTTGGCTGGAAAAATCAATGGATTCCTTTGACTGATTTAAAACACAATTGAATGCAGTTAACTGGGAACAAAAGAATTCCCCATGGCTGTCATTGATATGGATTAATATTAGAAGATGAAAAATAAACTAGGTCTTCTCAGCACCTTGACTTAAGAAAAAATGTCCCCCCATTACCCCTTTTCTAGACAAGCAAGCAAAACTAAGGAACCAGGCACCATCTTACTAATTCAGTTTTGTGTTTGTATTCAGCCAGCTCCAAGTAGCATCTTTCTTGAGGTAAACAGCAAGACCCTCACTTTTGTGACTTATCAGAGTTGTAAAATGAACATGAACACAACATGTTCACACACAATGTCAGCACTTCAAATGCAGGCTGCTAAATCCACCCTTGCAGTAGCCTTACATAGATCATCCAGTTGCTGTAGCGCTTCCTCAGGTTGTACAGCACAGACGCCTCATTCAGGTGGGTCAGCATAGACATGTCCTCAATCATGTCGAATTTGGGAGGGTTCATGGTCTGCACATCATCTTCTTTTATAGTCATGGTCTGCAAAGACAAACAAATACAGCAACACTGGAAGACACCAGGATTCTCTGTTGCTTCATACACCTTATGGAAGAAAACACATTTTTCCCCCAGCAGAGGGAAATTCTTCAGGTCAATCTCTGCCTATGTGTGCAATACCATGTGTTTCCACAGGTATCAGAAGAATGGGGGAAGGCTGAGGTGATAAAAGTAAGAAGCACAATGCTATGGCTGCAAAAGAAGTCATGAAATTTGGCTAGATCCTGTTTTTTAGCTCTGGGCACCAAACCAGAACTGGCTGGTTGCAAACCCACAGTCACAGCCCTCCCCCGGCTGTGTGGTGGCTGATGCTCACCCACCCATGGCTGCATTCCTGGTTTTCCCTTGGTGGTTTTTCATGTGTTATGCTATCCTGAGCTGGCATCAGTTACTGAGGCTTCCCATTCACAGCCCATTTCATAAAACAGGCAACTGAACTGAAACAAGGACAATTCTGTAGCTTGCAGTTATGGCCTTGTTAGTCACAGATCAGACAAAACCAGTTTTGTACCCTTCCATCCGTTGTCTGCACGGTCACTTTGCCTTCACTGGTTTCTGTAATTTCAGCTTCAACGTAAGCTTTCTTTTCATCAGGAACCCAACATTTCTTCTTCCCTGTGAAATTAAGACTGAGGGTTCACAGCCTTGCATCAAACAGCAACACCATACCTAGCTAAGTGAGATTGCTGGATTACTTTTTCTGCAGACGTGACACAAAACCTCTGGGATTGCAGGCAAATTGGCAGTGCTGGGAAGCTGTGCGATGAAGCAGAAGGCATAGAGCTCCCAAAGGTTATATTCCTTTGAAACTACTGCTCGGCTTCCTCTAGATCTTTCTAGCACAAGGTGTCAAAACATTTCAGAAATGCTGGCTAAGCCTCAGCCTCCATGGGAAATCCATAATCATTATCACCAGTGTGCAGATGGAGGAACTGAGATTCAGGCCCAAATTAAGGCATTTGCTAAAAAGTCACACTGAGAATTTCAAACCGTTCAAGGAATCCAACCCACATTATTCAACTGCCATCTATCAGATTTAACGTTATTCTTTCACATTCTTCTGAGTATTGTGTTGAAAAACAGCAATATTAATAACTCACATTTAGTTATGTATGTGCCTTTTTAGAGTTTGAAGCAGCTGCACAAAATTTTAGGTCTAGTTACAGCAACTGTTGTGAATAGTGAAAGGCCACAGTTGTTGATGCATTCACACTTACTACTAAACCTCAGGCCTCAAAGAAGCCCATTTAATGAAAAATAAATTATGGGAAATTAAAAGCTAACATCACATTATTATACAAGCTGCAAAGCAAATAAGACATCTAGTCAGGCCACAGAAACATCAATGTCTGTTGTTTTTCTCTAAAGCTGACAGAGAGGTTATTCCCCTTTTAGCAGAGCAGTACCAATACACCTTGCTTCTAAATCTAGATAAAGACTTGCCATAGATTATTTTTAATTTTTACTGTCTGGGAGTTTTTAATAGCTTTGCAGAATGAAGGAACCCAAACTTGGTTGAACCAGCTACTTCCAACAGCAGCAGCACAGCAGTGACAACGGAGGCTTTGCACCCTGCTTTGCTCTGCATTTCTTTGACTCCATTCCTACGTAACCCTTACCCCTCTGAACCAGCCCCTGGGTTGTGAGTCTGCAACTCACCATCGAAGGCCACGGTCTGAGCCTTCATCAGCTCCTTCTCACTCTTTCGGAGGTAGGGAGCAGCCTCCCCAAACTCTGACATATCGACCATCATCTTGGCAACGGTTCAAGGTGGCACAGCTCACAGAGGAAAAAGAAAGGCACCCAGTCTACCAAAGAAAGAGAGGGAAAAAGCAAAACAATTGTCTATTCCATGAACAATGTCAGGCAATATAAAAAGCTCAGTATAACATGGCAGGTGGCTGATCAAAGGGATGATTAATGTTAAAAACAAATGCCTAACACAGATTTAGGACTAGACTGAACTTTTAGTTAAACCCTTCCTTGCCTCCGTTTATTAAAAGCCCGACAGATCTTGAAGGCTTCTAAACCTCAACATTGGTCACAGTTATCTCCACAGGAAGATTTTGTCTCTTTTTTGTGGCACATATGGTGCTTAAGAGCAGGAGGGACTACTTGAAGCTGTGATTTTAAAAACCACTTAGCAGGGGCCTCTTCTGGCCCCTTTCAAAATCGCCTGGAGCAAAGGTATGCTCTCTTCCAGGTCTTCCTGGGTCCGTGCCACTAAGCCGATTAAAGCACCATCTCAGGCAGGGGTTTCCTGGGAAACAAGGAGCAAGACTTCACTGCTGCAAAGCTGCAGGGATGTACGTCCACGCTCTCACTGTGGAAAGTCAGCGCTGGAGCTGGAAACAGCTCTGCTCCCTGCACTTCTCTGATTCAGGAATTAGCATGCCAATAAAAACAGGACTAACACTCTGGGAGGCCCTGTGCTGGTGCTGCTCCCTCTGAATTCACCAGGCTGGGCATCCCCCTGCAGCAGGGCATGGCTGAGGGCAAGTGTATCTGCAGAATTGGTGCAAGGGCTTCATATGTTTTCAGATTGCTTTGAGTTTATCAGTCCAGCTTAATACCCACACTTGTTTTCTCAAATGACAAGGGCACAGTGTTTAGGAGTCTTTTTTTGTGAGAGGGCAGGGGACATGGGTCTCAGTGAGACTAATTTGCTGCGTTTGTACAGCCAAGTAATTAATTTGTTTTGTACTCCCTAAAATCATCAAAGAGATATTATGGGGGGATTGTTTATTTTTGGGACTTTTTAACAGACATAGACATAAAAACTTACACACACATAAACTACTCAGCATGTTTCCGAGCCCTTGTCTAAAAGAAGTTCCACTGCTACAAGGAGTACACACACAATTTTAGAATTTCAGAGATTTTTTTTTTGTTTGTTTGTTTGGGTTTTTTTGAGTCAGGACACCATTTGACTACTATTTAAAGCTGCATAAGTGACCCTCAGGTTAATCTCTTCCCTTATTTTATTTACTGTGCAATATCCAGGCCAGCTGGAT
Source organism: Hypocryptadius cinnamomeus (assembly GCA_013400635.1). Classification (NCBI taxonomy): domain Eukaryota; kingdom Metazoa; phylum Chordata; class Aves; order Passeriformes; family Zosteropidae; genus Hypocryptadius; species Hypocryptadius cinnamomeus. Next base: position 18,438 of record VYZP01068674.1, on the reverse strand, counting down.
AAATTTTCAAGACCCCTATCAAGACAGACACTGTAGTCTTCCAAAATTTAATTCAATTTATTTCTCACAAAATGCTGGTAGAGATAAAAACTCCTCGTCAACCAAGGCAGCTTTTTTTTCAACATGTTCCTCCTAGGGAACATAAAGCCCTAAGACAGCAGAGTTGCCAAAGCGTTACATCCAGCCCTCTCCCGCTGCTGCAGTAAAAGCTGGATACCTTCTGTCTTGTTGCTGAAGAGCAAAAATTCTCTTTCTCAGAACTAGCCTTAATTTTTTCTAGATTTTAAAGTAATTTTTTAAACCTTAATATTTTTAAAGATTAAGCACATACATAAGCATAAGTATCGCCAATTATTTTAACATCATCTGAACTGGCTAAAATTCCCAGCTGGAGATGCAACTCAATGGCAGAGCCTCTCTCTCTCTCTAAGTGTGTCTCATCTCTAGTGGAGCAATGAAATCACATCAACTCAGACATTTAAACAGAACAGCATGAGAGCACAGAAGTGTAATTTCACATTAAATATGCAAATGCCAGAGGGTCCCCTCCAGTGTTAATCTCTAGGACCCAAGGCAGGTTCCGACAAGTCCTAGAACACACTAAAGTGCTCTGAATCACTTTTGTGCAACCTGGCTCCATTTGCAGACCTCCTAGGGACAGTTCCTCAGCTATCACCTCCTTATCTCTTCCTTTTTTCCCCCCTCATGTTCAGGGTGGACCACTACAGCAAGTACGTTATGGTGTAAAGCAGCATTCTGGCAGCTGGGAGAGAATCCTTTTCCTTCATCAGCCTGGGTGTTAGGAGCTACGGCAGAGGCTGGAGCCCAGGCCATGTACACCTTGGGGTGCAGAGAAGTCAGTGAGGCAAATCCATCAGCAGATACAAGAAGTAGGAAATTTTGTTTTGTTATGGATGCAAGATTATTTTTTAAATGCAGAATAATAGGGAAAGACAAGACTAAAGGTGTTCCCTTTCAACCTGTTGTAGCCAACAACAGAAAGAGACAGCCCTTGTATATCAGCTGTGGGAGATCCTTGAAAATGCCTGCTCCCTGTGGAAAGCCTATACTGTTACATAAAGTGAAGTGGCATGTCCAGGACCAGCAATTTGATGGTGCCTCCAGGATTGGTAGAAAGGGACTTTGTCTGTCTTTACTGGGGCTGTTGAAAGTGACTGTAGCACTGAGGGCAGGCAGGGATAATGCAACAGCAACTATGGTGGCACTGCCTGGCCTGGAAAGGGAGCCCAGTAATGCTCCAAGAGTTGTGATCAGGCTGGATTAAAGAATGCCTCAGACCAACAAGCTGCTTAAAATTGCAAATTGCAAATAAACCATCATCTCTCGCAAATGACAGAGAAGGCAAAAAGATGACTTGCAGGCACTGGCTAATCATTTCACTCAGATGCATAATTACAGGGGACCTGACACTTCGCTAAGTGGTTATTCTAGCTGGTTAAATCAATGCACTGATGTTAGAGAAGAAATACATATTTGCTATTCTACCACTCAAGCAGCATCCTACAGTGACTACCACAGGCTAGATATTTACTCATACTACTGCTAAAACTTTAAGCCACATGAAAACCTTAATAGTATCAAACCCATGGTACAGTGTTAGACCACGGCACCCACACTTAAAAGTGAGAGAGGTTGGTACTCACCCTGGAGAGCACACAGAAAGTGTCATGGCTCTGCCTGGTCCAGGCTTTATATGCCCCTATCTCAAGGTCACTGCTGATAACTGTTTAAAGGCACCAGCAGTTTTCCCCCATGCCTATATTTGTCTGCTGGATCCCAGCTGAGGAGACAATGCCCAGGGAGGGGACACATGTGGCAGTGCCCTGACGAAGGGGGACAGGAATGTCAGTGGGGAATGGCACTCTCGGTCCCGGCCACCCCTCGCCACACTTTCATTCTTGCTCCATGACTTCATGGAAGAAGCCTTTCCTGCTTCTGTGTTTTCACTAGGGCAAGTATTGCTTTTCCAAGTGCTTCAGAACTTAATTACTGTGGCCTCGTGGGTGTGTATGTGTGTGTGTGCATATGTAAATTAAGACCATTCACACAGGACTCTTCTGGAATATGAAAATCAAAGCTTTTTGCACCAGGAATAAGTGATTATTAAGGGGATTTGGTTACGTAAGCCAAATTCCCTTCAAGCAACAAGGCTAGGAAGTAGGTTCTCACATCCCAGCCAAGGGCTTTAAAACCCCTTCTTGAGCCCCAGGAGTTTTAAAGCCAAGACTATAGGCTCAGGTTTGGAATACACAGGTGTTCCCCAGTTTTTGAACAAGGCAAGACAGGGAAGAAATCTAAGAATGTATTGATTCTGCCTGGAAAGTGAATCACAGATAAACAACAAAGTATGCATCAATTTTAGTGAGCCCTTTGCTTCAGGAAACTAATTTATGAGTCCCAATTTAGGCAATGTCTGGCCTTTTTATTGTAAACTCATTTTTCCTGTGAAACAAGTACCATGAGTAACTCAGGTCTCATTTCATTGCAACCAATAAATAACCAAACAACTAACACTGCCAGACTGATTTGCTTTTACCAGCACAGGTAGATATATAGGTTTCCTTTGGTTCTAGCAGAAGCTGAATATAAAAGCAGAAAGGAAAATAAATACTGTGGATAATGCTTGTTGGCCACAAGGGAAGACAATATATTTGTGCTCTAAAAAACTCAATTCCAAGGAAGCAAGGAGGGAGCTTATCCACAACTTCATTGAATTCCTAGATAACCACAGGAACAAGTGGCTTGGTTTGTGACCAGGCAAGAAGGAAAATGTCTGCATAGTGAGTCTACTATTTTTAGAGCTGTTATGCTGATGATTGGACAGGGACAGGTTGTACAGACAAAGCTGGTTTGTAAGAAACAGGAATTTCTGGAAGTGATAGGCCCACAGACAGGAGACTGATGTGGCAGCTTGAGGATTTGAGCACTTTGGTAACTTGGTATTTTTAGCATTTGGGGAATGCAATCAAGAGACAGAGAATCACTACTGCTGTGCTAGAGACATGCTCACCTCCAGACAGACTGGAGAAAAGAGTGCTCTGCTAGGGAGCAGAGGCAGGGATAAGAGCTAGGGATGAAGCTTTCCATCCTGTTCTGAATTTATCTGTGAAAGGAACCTGCGCTCCAGCTGAACACAAGCAGCTTGTGTCATGTTCTAGAGTCTGACTGGCTGTCATGCTCGCACCAGAATTGCTGCCTAACCTGCTGCTTTAGAGGTGTTTGGTGCCCAGCAGCACAGATGTGTGTTGGTGTCGGATCTAAATCACCATCTTTTTGCTTTATATCTGGCAAAAAACGAATAGAGAGGTGGTGATTTTGGCTGCTGAGGTGAACAGTGAGTAGTTGTGTAAACTCAAGCAGATGCTCCTGATCACATAATCGGAAACAAGGTAAATCACAAGCATCACCAAGCTTTATGGACATTGTTAATCTGCTGAGAAGACTGAGAATATGATTATTTCAAGCCATGAGGATACAAAATGCTGATACTCTCTCCCTCTTGCTCCTCTCTCACATAGCCATGAGCTTTACTTCTAAACACAATATTCTCATTTACCACCTACATTGCTTAGAAGAAGCCATCTTCTTATGAATAGACTGTTATCACTTACATCTTTTCTGTTCTTCAAATATTCAGCTTTCATCAGTCCTGAATGAACACTACAATCTTGCTCCCACACCTCCCTTTTCTTTTTTGGGGTTCCAAACAACTGTTTCCATAGCTAATTCTAAAGCAATTTCAATGCTTGTGTCGCTTATAAAGGGACACAGATAACTGGTTCAAACATAATCAATTTATTTTCTTTGCTAGCCTGATGTGAATGGATGCTGTACATTAATCCTGCCTTTCTGGAGTTTATTGCTTTCTCTTAATATGAAACAGAAATTGCAGCACATTTTCCCTAGATTAAATTTTTAACAAGGACAACCAAAGACATTTGTCTTTTGCAGGGGCTACTTTTAGAAAGGTTAATGCTGGTCACTGTTTCTAGGGAAACAAGGGTCTTTGATAAGGAGCTCTTGTGACTAAACTATTTTTAATAACATTACATATTGGAAAGGAATGCAATAACATTTATCAGCTCTAGACAGAAGATAGTGTCAATATTGTGGTCTAATATAGAAAAGTTGACATATTGGATCTGTAAAAAGCTCAGTTATGAACCCTCTCTATTTTCTTAGACAAAAAGATCAACCAGCCAGCTGGGTTTTGACAAAAGCTGGCCTTTAGACTACTCTCGATAAAATGTTTGCTGTAATAACCTGGCATTCATGAAAAGCAAGATCAATGAGAGAGAAGGACACCAGTTTAAGAGACAGATGCTTGAAGAAAACACCTTTGCAGTCAGGATTCTCTGGATTGCTCTACAAAAAAAGCAGAAGGACCACCACTCTACAAGATGCATCTAAAAAGAATGAGAATCTATTGTTTACCTCAGGGGCTTATTTTGGTCACTGGTCCCTGCTGCTGTTGCAGCCTCTATTTAAAAAACAAATGGGAAAGAACCAAAATGACTTAGTTGGATGAGAATGTTCGTTCATCTGGGGATAGTTTCAGGAGAAGACAGGTGCTAACATCTTATCCCAGAGCAAAGCCGGGCCCACTCTGTGATTTATTCTGTCTTGTGAAGAATTATGCTTTAATTCCTCAAGCCATTGATAGCCCAAAGCGAAATTGGAGGGGGAGAGAAACTTAGATTTAAAAATAGTTGCACTCTGCTGCATCTCTTAAGGATGAGAAAATTTGCACTGAACAGTACATTGAAAGTATATTTATGATGGCTAGATTCCCATTATTAGACCAGAGATTTTCAGGTCTCTGCCAGCCTTTGTGCTCCCCCTGCTGCAGTGCCTGTGCTTGGCCATGGACACATGTACCTGCAGCCTGAAGAGGTATGAGGAACATCTCTTCACCTTCCTTTCAGCATCATCATCTAAAATATTTTCCCTCAGTTCATTCCTTGCTGACAGCTACTGTGTGGTGTGACAGTAGAACAGAAATTTAAATGTCTCTATGGAAAGCATCTGCTTTCATACAAATATGCCTGGTGAAATAATTCCTAAGCCACCAAAAATGTTTTAAGTGGCTTTTAAGCCACTGTAATCCATGATCTATTGCTATCAACATGCAAACCCCTGACACCTCTTCCCGTTTTGAGCAGCATGGGGTCAGCAGAGACTTCAGAGCATTAACCCTCTAAACCACAAGAGCACAGCCGATCTCCCCAGCTTGGCAGCGCCCGTCCCTCAGCCTCTCATCCCATGCCAAGCGCAGTGCTCCGGGCTGCAGCGGCACTCTCCTCTCCTAGTCCGGCCCGGGACAATAAACATTTCAGAGCTGTCACTGCTGCCTCTCCCCTGCTGACATTCAATCATTACGGTATCTTAAGAACGTTTAAATAGGTCAGGTTTTTAATGGGAGAGCTTGGCTTCTGGGAGTGAGACTGACAGCCTTTTGAGAGCAGATTAACAGCGCTGATAAATCAATCTCAGACTGACTCACAGCCATAAGAAAAAGAAGATGAAAAGGGAGCCTAGTCAAATAAATGGTCTCAGTTCTTCGGCTCTGGAGATGTACTGGGGGAGGGAAGGCTTTTGTCATGTGCCTCATCACTCTTCTTTCTCCAAATTTGACCACATCTCTCACTCCACCAATGCGCTCTGTTGGAAGTTTTCCATTCCAGTGATCTTGCCTGCCCATCTCACCCTGCCCATCAGGTCAGAGATTAATGGCATGTTTTGAGAATTGCAGTGCCTCCTTTTCCCAACTATCACATGGCCTAATTGCCATTAGTGAGTTTCGGGTTTCCCTCCCCCACCTCACCTTAAACTACTCTGCATTATCCCTAAACACCGGGGGAAGGCAGGGGGTTAAAAGCACTAATAATGCATGTAGGCACTTCAGGTTAATCTTTTGAGTATTCATTAACAAAGCATTTGTTTGCATAGCACGTCATTGGAATTACCGTAGTACCACCACCAATTCCATTAAACCTTTCTGAAGCTAATAGCAGAAGTATTTTGGTCTTGATCAATGCAAGGCAAAAAAGAAATCTTCTAAGCGTCTCTCTGGGGTTTGTATTACGCAATCTGACTTCAAAAACATGATACTTCATTAGCCTACTTCAACCTCTGACTATGATGCCCTCTGTCTGCTCAAGCAGCCTGAAAACCACATTTCCATTTCAATAGGCAGCACTGTTCTAAAATACTCCTAGGTCTTCAGACACAACATATTCTAGCTCCTGGTGCCAAGCTTCTGCAAGACAACTTGCCTTTTTTTGCCTTTTTTATATTTCAGCTCCAAGGATTCAGAGCCTGCCCTTCAGGTATGGGTAGGGGTGGGTACGGTCCTTGCTGATTGCCTGGTTTTGCTGCTGTAGAAGCTTATTTTTCAGAGGAGCTGAGGGGGAAAGAAGTAAAATATTCATGCACAGGAGGTTTTGTGATTTTTCAATTTTTTGCTGCTGTAACTCTATGAGTCATAACTCGACTTTCAGTCAAGGATTGTTTGCTATCTTTTGTTTACCTTATGCCAACTGCAAGCTACACACAGAGACAGTTTAATTGGTGAAACAATTGTCATGGGGATACTGTATTAACTTTGCGAGTGCTGATGGAATAAACCCAATGTGATTGGCATGATGCTAATTTAGCAGGAAAAACTGCAGGAAGGAGACTGTGTGAGTTTTTCAGCATTTACATTCTGTAAGCAACAACAAAACATTGTTTCTTTCCAAATACTACAGATACACTGGGCTGGTCACCTCTGCTGAAAATGCAGTCAGCAAAGCTTCTTGAAATATTAAGGCCAGTTTTTAAAGAAAATCTATTTCCAGGAGTATTACCTTCTGCCTGAAAAAGCACAAGTCTGTGCTTCTCACATGGCCTAATGATTTGACACTTTTTCTCAGTTGAATTTAAACACCTCCAAAAATGGACATGACATCCTTCTCTCCAACAGCAATATTCTGGAGTGACTGGCTAGTGTGTGCATGTAAGTGTATATATAGGAGAGACACACATATATATTTATACATCTGTGTGTATATCTGAATATATTTATACATATATATATATTGACTTATAAATGTGAAAACAAGTTTATTTTCTAAACCTCTCCTCTCCCAGCTGTGATGTTCCACACTTAGAGCTTAGTACCAGACAAAACAGCCTTTTCCTTGGAGACCTGACCCTGCCAGTGCTGCTGTACCACAGCCGAGCCGTGGCAGACTCCCCCTGCTGTGCTCCCAGGATGCTGGAGCTGAAATCCTGCCCCCAGCAAACCCCCCCGAAACGCGTCGGGCTCAGCCTCTCTTCTGCACAGGGCGCTCCCATTCTGTGTGACGGGCACATCGTGTCTAACCCTGGGGTCATTTCTGGAGAGGCACAGAGGGGCGAGATGGGAAAGGGGGGAGCTGCTCGCGGAGGGCAGAGCCAGGAGTGATGAGATGACAGGAGTCACAGGAGAGAGGGATGGTGAGAAAAGGCTGTGCTGGACCACCCAGAGGAACCTATGGATGCCACTGGAGAAAGGTTGCACTACCTACCCTGACCAAAACACATGGAGACACCATCATCGAGACCAGCCAGGCATTGCCTTTGAAGAGGACAACCAATTTTATCACAACAGTGATAAAAAGCACAACAGCAGCTGAGATCTCCAGTGAGGCTACAGGCACAACTCTCTTCAGAGTCACACTGGATCCCAGCAGCAGCCAATTCTGTTGTAACAGAATTGACTCGAGTTGATTTTAAATATATTTTTTTTTCTCTTTTTTTTTTTTTTTTTGTAACTGAAATATGCACTTTATCTTTACAGGAAAAAAATAATGAAGGAAATGGAACAAAAAAAAATCAGATTATATACTTGAGGTTTCTTGCACAAAGCCAAAGTATCTGCTACATATGTAGTTATATGCATTTCAGTCTCACCCAATGCTCCAGAAAAGAAAAGGGAAAGAAAATATTAACATATCCAGTATGAGGATGCAAAGCTAGATTGCTGCAAAAATGCTGAACAGGAATGGAACACATGCCCTGCCTCACTGGGCCCTTCTGAAGCTTCACTTTAAATACCAGTAGCTCAGCAGCATTAAAGCACTAAAGAACTCATTTGACAAGATCACCAGCCCAGTTGAGTGACTCATTTTCATCAAAATTCACTCAACAGAAAACCTTAGATTTGGATCTATGCAGCATGCCCCACAGCAGCTTCTCACCAGCAGGTTCATCTATTCGAATCTCTTCACCAACAGAGCATTTGGGAACAATCTTGGTTGAAAGTCTGTTTACCACTCTGTGGGTGTACACTGTTTTTCATCTCACCTTTCCAGCTGCCCTTCTGCAGGTCTGGCGGCTGTGCCTTGCTTCTGCTAGAGAAGAGAGTGAGATCCTAACAATAACTCCTGAAACAAGGGCAACAAAATAACATTTTTGTTTCTATATCTATAGAAAAATGTATGTCATGTTTTAAAAATCAACCTGATGTTTTTCTGAGGATCCAAACTTACAGCAGGAGGCTAACTAAAAAATTTAACACAGAACTTCGAGAAAAATATAGGCTATTTTTGGGTGTGAAAATATGCTATATTAAAAAAAAAAAAAAAAGAAATGAGAGAGACAAAAGAAAAGGAAGCTGCATTATTTGAGTTAGATCATTCTGCCTCTTGCCTGTCAAGCAATATGGTCCTGGTGGACTCTCTGCTTCTTCTTGTACTGCAGTTGATGGACAGGGATTTTCCAGAGCAGAAAAATCTCCCCTGTTGTCATCACCCAAATGTACACCAGAACCACAGAGAAGGAACTGCAGATCTAAAGTCCAGGTGGTTTCCATCGATTGCCAGCATGGCCTGAAGGCCTACCTTTATCCATTACTGACATACCTTCATGCTTCAAGATATGCAAGACATCATGATCAGAAGGAAAATCAGATTAAATAAATGGTGTGATGCCGGAATTGCTGTCACCTTTCTAAGAAAGGGAAACTGAGGCAAAGGTAGGGGCTACATCCATATAAATAATGAGATATTCAATTTCCACTGCTCTCTGTGTGTGGAGTTATAAGCAGATTACCTTCAAAGAAGGACTAGGCTTATTTGTGTGTTCATGGTCGTGCTGTTGGACCAGGAGAAGAGCCCAGGCAATAGGGCTGTAAGAATTTGACAGTGCCCTCGGAGCAAGTCCCACCCTTGTCCATGGGCAGACAGGCTTCTCAGCACATGGGTAATCTTTGTCACACACTTACTTGGTTTCAAAAGTAGGAATTTTACCTGTGTAAAAATGAATGGCAAGTTGTTTCTTACCCAAGCAGTTTATTCTGAATGAAGAATGAGAGGAGCAGATTTTAGGTGCTGCACGTGTAAGGAGCAATGTTGGCTCAAAATTGGCACTGTTTTTCACAACAGAATAGGTAGATACATTCAAAGGCAATAGCAATGCTCTTTATACTTGCAGTTACACTGAAGGAAGATTTGGTTCACTCTTCACAGACTTGGGTTTTAGCTATTTGCAACAAGTGGAAGACTATCCTGAATACACCTGAACTGCTTACAGTTTTCTAGTGCCACACAGGATGTCTGTACCTTGTCAAGTAAAAAGCATGCCCATTAAAATATGACACCAATAAGCAGAATTTATTTCAACAAGAGAACTAATCAGAAAGCAGATGTATAGATCCATTTCCCAGAAATAATAAACCAAATGACATTTAAGTAGTAAGCACCATTCTGTCCCATACTCATGCAATGCAGACAGGTCTTACTGATTTTTCCATAGCATATGCATGAAGTTCAAAGTTCAAACCCAAATATTTCCCTAACCAGAAAGGACACAGCCTTTCAGACTACAGACTCAAGGTGTGTTTTAACGACAGTTTAAAAAAAAAGTGTGAGGCTTATGGGAGGAGGTCCAAAAGGACAAATGAAACAGAACCTTCCACACTCTCCCTATTCCTGATACCACAGCCTGTTTGTTAGCAGTAACAATATGTGACATGCCACATGGGGCTCTGCTGAGGTGAACTCCACACCCCTGAATCACTGATAAAGTCATGACATGGAAAAAAGGGCAGCCTGAGTGCCTTCACAACAGCCAAGCTCTGGGACTCAGCAACGCCTGCCATAATCCTGTTATCTCCTGTAAGTGTCTCCTACCACTGTTATCAGAACCACAAGTGCAGAGGTATTAGCAATAGAAAGGTATTTTGGCCCTGTGCTCCCTCACTGGATGGGTTTCCTGTCTGTGTCCCACTATCCAGTCCAGCAGCAAGGAGCTGAGCACGGGGAGCACGTGTGTGTGGGGGCACGGGGGGCCAGCCACCACGGCTGCTCGGAGTGGGAGCATTCCAAGGGAATCCAAATCAGTCATTCAGCCATACCTGAGCAAATTCGGAGCATTTGGTTTTCCTTAGGGCCTTTCCCTCCCTGCCCTCACCTAAGGACAAGATGGTCTAGGAGGTGACGTGTGATCTCCCTTCACACCTTTCTCTTCCTGGACTTGGGGGAAGGCACATGGCAGAAGGAGAACACCACAAACCTCATTGCTTGTGGCTCCACTTTTACAAACCAACACAACAGATATGGGCAAAAAAGAATAGCTAGCAGAGATTTGGTTCAATCTTATTCCTCCTTTATTCATTAATGTCTTCAAAGATATCCCCTGCCTCCCCCAAAAAACCCCTCAATGAAACAAGTGTGAACACTTCACCTTGGTTGCTGCTGCAACCTGACAAAAGATATTAAGCACTGACATAATTGACAAGATTCAGCACTTGCCATGTTTATCAGAGTTTCATTGCAGATCTCAAATATCAGAAAAAGGGAATTCTCTTAGCAGTACTTGCTAGGAGAATATCTTCCCAGCCATAAAGGATTGGAGTCCCTAAATAAAAGAAAAGCTGAAAAATCTGTGTGAACTGATGATAACAACAGATCATTAATATTAAAAATGCAAGTACAGCGAGTACCCACACCAATGGTATTTCTGATCAGCCAGTCCAAGTAAATGCAGCCCAGTATTTATGTACTCAGCTTGAAGTAAAATATTAAGGACAGAATAACAGTTAGGAATATGACAATGATGTTGCCTCCAATAGCCTCCAACCAAGCATCACTAATCCAGGAAATTAAGAGATGAGATCAAAAGAAACGCAACTGAATTGAAATAAGAAACGTGCAGCTACAGTCTTCAAAAAGTCTTTGTGTTGTGGCACGGTGAGGACAAATTGTGACTAAGGGATCTGTTTTTATTCCTACGAGCCTTTTTAGAGCTGATTCCACCTTTCTGGATTTATTGAATGAGTAATCACTAGCATTTGTTCATTTTATCTGTCTTTTTTCCCCTCCCCTTCAGGAAGTTCCTATTTCAAAATGTCTGTGTGGAGACTGAACGAGAGGCACCAGCTGGGGTTCCTGTACAAGATTTCTGTCCTTCTGGAGGAGCAGAGTGCTATTTTAAGGGCAGAGCCACTGGAGAAGCATAAGACAGCCAGCAGCCACCAAGCTCTAAAGAGGCTGGCACCTGGTTTGCCTGACTGAAGCCTTACACAAATCAGCCCATTCCACACAGATTTGGCTTTTAATATGGGTTAGGGCATTTTTTTTCACTAAAGGGAGAACATATACAAAGAAATGCTGGAGGGATGCTACCAACACCAAATGTTCTCTGGGGTTCTCCCTTGTTCCCAGCAGCAGGCAAGGTCTCAGTGGCATGGGGGACATTTCAAGCAGAAACATGCAAGCCATTCAACCATTAAGCCATTTAACCTTTCAAGACTAAAGCTAAGTGACACAGCTAAACCACCAGTGAAAATCTGTGTGTTCTCTGTCTCTCCCATAAGAGTGACATCCCAGCCACTGCAGAAGAATGGTGGTAAGTTGCATTATTTCCAGTTTCATGGTGGAACTAGTTAAAATTTTTTAGGCTATACTCTAGATGTAACATTAAATACAGCCACTGCTAATAGCTTAATTATTAGCTGATTTGTTAATATACATGCAGGCAGAAGATTTCAATTCTTTTTAATTGTATGGAAAGTTCCAAGTGTCTTTTTTTATTCCATTAAGATCATTCAAAACTCTGCAAAACCTGCAAGTGCTTAATTCTTTAAATGACAGTTTTTAATTAATTTGAACTCAGGCTAATTAAAATATTTGTAGATTGCAACAACCTAATTCATTTTTAAAAGGCAAGCTTTTACATCTGCAGCAAATATGCTCTATTTTCCATTGGGATTAAAGATCCAGCCCCTGTTTGAAGTGCAAAACCCTCTTCAGCTTCAACAGTGGAATTAACAAGTGACAGCAGGTAATAGAAGTGCTCCATTAGCCTGGGCTGTGTGCTACAAATCACCTCCTGAGCGTTCCCAAGTCCTCTGCTCCCACTTGCATGAAAATCTGGGCACTGGAGACAGGAACAAGAGTTTCAGCAAGCCTTTGGTGGTAACAGCCTTAGCTTAATCCCTCACTTATCAAATACCTCTTTGTGTAGCACTGGGTAAAGGGAAAAACCAATGGCCCCCTCTGCAACAAAATTTGCTAGGTACCCCACAGAAACTCTAGCTTCAGTGGGTAGTTTCAAAAAGGAAAGGCAAAGGACTTTAAATTTGTAAGCAACAAAAATAAGGCTGTAGTTGTGCTACAGATGTCTCACCACCCACAGCTACTTTTGTCTTCTCTGATGATTTCTAATGTCATTTGACAAAGGGGAAGTGGCTCCAATGACAGCCCAACAAATCAGTAGCTGGCTGCAGACTGGACTATGAAGCCAACACAGTTAGGAGTTGTTTTTGTCATATTCTGTATCCCAGTGCCCAGGCTTGCTAGCACCTCCATAATTTCCAAGCCAGAATCATGACTTGCCATTTCCACCCCAGGGACAGAGGAGAGACCCCATTGCTGGAAAGTTGTAGGATGTGATTGGACCAGGTGCTGTACAATCCCACCTGAGTTCTCTTTCCCGTGAAAGAGTGGACCAGAGGATCTTCCCAGGTCCCTTCCTACCTGGGCTGTTCTATGATCACTAGGGGCACAGAAAAGAAGAAACTTTTCTGTAGAACAAAACAAAGGCTTAAGGAGGACAAAGGACCTGATCTCACGGTGCATAGATTTTTCTGCTTTCAGTCTGCGCTGCTTTAAAGGCGTGAAAGTCACCAAGTCCTTGACTGGCATGAGCCAAGTTGGATTTTCATCATGACACCTTCACACAGCTGCTGGCTATGAGCTTCCTTCATATACAAATATAGCTAATGTATACAGTGATTGTTGGCTTGATTCCTCCATTTAGAGTGAGCAGTGCATATAGCCATAGTAACCAGCTCCTGCCACTGAGTCCTCCTCTTCTGAAGGCAATCCATCTATGCACGGCTCTGTGAGGAGGAGTTCACATTTCTCCTGTCTGGAAGAGCAGGAGAGAGAGTTCTGACTTTGCAGTTCTGCCACACACTGCAGCCATGACAAGGAGTGACCTTGGCTATTATTTTGTAAGTGGTTTTCCAACACGTCACATGCATCTGTTACACACTTATCGACCCACTTGAATCTGTATAAACCAGGCAATATTCTCTTTCCTAGGCAGGGTTATTAAAAATGCATCATCAATGTGCAGTGATATCTCCAAACAAATTTCTTAGTCAAGGTATTAATAGTTTTAATATGTTGGAAAAACATTTTCAAAGAGTTCATGGAGTTTCATAGCAAAATAGGCTTGTAGCTAACATTCACATTAGCCTTTCTCCTGCCTAAAGGATATTGAATCTGAGGACATTTAGCTTTTAATGCTTTAAAGATATGAGCATGCCAGAGCCTTTAACACAAGATAACAAAATCCAATTTCACTTGTCTCAATCAGCCTTTGTAAGTGCTGCTACTCAAGTGCTGAAGTCAAGTCCCAGATCTGATCTAAGCTTTATCCCTTTCTAAATGGGTAAAAATAAACACATCCTTTCTTGCCCTTTATGGACACAAAAACATTGTAAAGAAGGAAGAACACTTGTACTCTAAAGAACTGAGCCAAGCAGCAAAGATTACCTCAAAAGGGAATGCAGCAAGTATTACTTTAGTTGTTGACCTCTTTATGGTAAATGGTGGTGTTATAAATAAACTAAAAGATTCATATGGCAGTTTAGACTACAGACCTGTAAAAACACTCTCACCTCCTTCCCCAGAAAGCCCTAAAGAGATTACAGAGACCTTTGCATAGAAGAATAATATGCAGAGACCAAGAAAAAGCCTAAAGCTATTGTGATATTTTTAATTGGTACACAGTACTTTACTGAATGAAAGGGAAGCTGGCTGTATGCATGAACTGTGGAAAGCAACTATTTTAGACAGCAGTAAAACAGGTTTGACCTAAATGCCTGAGCTCAGAACTTACCAAAGCCCAGCTGGCATCAGTAGCCCATGGAATCCCTGAGCTCTGAAGCATGAGTGTAACTATTCAACAAAAAATTGCCAGTTTCTATCAGTGCTATGAATCATCATTTAATATTTCAGTCCAGCAGAGTTCTCATCCAAGCACATGTCCTTGTTAGATTTTCCTGGGACTGATGATGTTTAATGACATTGGGAGAAACCAGGAAAATGTTATCACAGAACAACAGACAGAGACTAATGCCAGACTTCAGCTACCTGATCTAAAATTTTTATCACACTTCAGTGAATGAAAAATAGTTCCCAAAGATTAGGACCATTCCTTCTATCTCTCCTCTAATTACTTTCAACCTTAAGTTCTGAGAAATGGAAGAACTCTGGGGAGGTGATGGTGTAGGGGACATTCTAGTTTCTGTAAGACAAGCCCCATGCTTCTTAGGTTGTGGGGCAACCCCACTCTTGCATCCATCTATCCATGGCTATAGTGTAATAGTTGTTTAAATTACATGCATCACACACAGTGGTAAAATTCTTACAGATTTAAACACTAAGACTTTACTTTTAAACCCTTTCCCTCTTAGACTTATTTACATAAAACCTCAGCTTTATCTCAACAGGATAATAAGGAAAGATAGAGGGGACTTAACAAGTATTACCTTCCAACAAACAGCAAAGTTATCACCTGGAGAGCTGCAGCTCAGGACTTGCACTTGCTTGGGCTTAGCCAAAAGGCTTTTCACCCTCTAGCAATGGTCACTCACAATCCTCCCTTGTAAGCAGAGTTGGTAAGCTAATAAAATCCTGACTGTAGCTTAGGTCTAGCTTCTATCTTTTCTTCTCACCAACTTATGAATAAAGATGACAGAATCATCAGGCCTTGAGTAGTTAGATATATAATAAACAAGGTTTGGGAGCAGGAGCGAAAGAGGGAAGGAAAAATGTCATTTGAGTACTCCACGCTTCAGAAATAGAACGCAAATTGGAGGCTGTGTGACCTCGCACCAGCACCTGTGTGCATAAGTGCTCTCCTTCCAGTTCTGGAATTAGATGCTATTTTTCCCCTGGGGGCTCTGCCTCATTCTGCATATGAGGTAGGTCTGCGTGGGGAGGAAGGCAGAGTCAGGTGGCGAAGAGATTCTGCTGTCTGCTTGTCCCTTTCCACTCTGTTGCAGAAGCTGCCTCCTGTATAAGTCAGAAGCGGGAAAATAAAGATGATTTTAAGATTCAAGTAATTGCTTGCTGCATTAGTATGCCAGGACGCTTCACTGCAAAGTACCCGTGTGACGGCAAGCAAGCCATTTACACCAACTTTCAGACAGACAACTACCATAACTTTCTGTATTTCCTATGTGGCTAGAGGTTGAAACCCCTGATTTGCATGGAAATGCTGAGAGGAAGCACATAAAAGTAACGGCATGCCAGGGCTGCAGCCAAAGCCACTAGGACCAGCCTCTGGAGCAATAGGAAGCACACTTGTTCATGCAGGTGTGAAATGCTATGGAGTAACAAGTGAAGGTTTTCAGCTTTTCACATAAGGAGCCCCAAAAGAGCAGTTTACTCCAATTCATCTTAGTACCATGAAGGCAATTGTATGTGGACACTGTAACAGTAAGTACCCCACAGAAATGAGTGACTGAGAAAGGCTACACATTACATATTCTATCTTAGGGATTAATAGCTACAGGCAGGCATATCTTTGCACATACATAACCACAGAATATGCTCAGCTGGAAGGGACCCTCAAGGATCACTGGATCACTGTCCTGGCCCTGCACAGGACATCCCAGGAGTCACACCATGTGCCTGACAGCATTGTCCAAAAGCTTCTGGAGCTCTGTCAGGCTGGTGCTGCAACCACTGCCCTGGGAAGCCTGTCCCAGTGCCCAACCACCCTCTGGGGGAAGAACCTTTTTCTAATATCCAGCCTAAACCTCCCCTGACACTCTCATGTCATTCCTGTGGGAGTGTTTGAGCACCATCTAAGCAGCAGCAGCCTGTGAGCAGCTACATGCTGCAGCCCTGTTCTGCTGACGCAGAAGCAGCCTCTGTCATGGCACTCCAGAGCAGAGCAGCCTGTTAACCTCTCTGGGGGAGAACAGTCATCTGGGAGGGTAGCACACATCAGCGAGCCCAGAGACTGTGCAATCTAAGCACACCTTGCCTAAGAATACAGAGCACTTTGGCCAGACACTAACCAGAAAGGATGCTGTTTCCCAGCATATTCATACACACTCCTCCCCCACAGAACAACTTCTGCCTTGGATAGTGAAAGGTATGAAGGCATGTGCTTGGTCTTTGCAGAACATAACTAAAGCAATATCACAGTGCCTCAAAGCATATTCTGAGTTTTTTGGTGTTGAAGCAAAACACTCAATTGATACTGAAATGAACACAACAACTCTGTGACTTCCCACTGCCTTAGAGAGCCACAACAAAACTCACATTGTTTTACCTCATCGTGAGTACACGCAAGAAAATTAAATGCTTCTCTCAAAAGTAGATTCACTTCCAATTACTAGATACATGACAAAAATAAACCAAATATATTTTCCTCAGCTTTAGCATCAAAGGATAAAAAGAGAAACAATTAAGGCGCTCACCATGACACATGAGCAAGCAGAAATGGTTCCCACACTCCAATCAAATATATTGTAACTGATCACCACTGGATTTTTTCTCCTTTTAATACCAGGCATATCAGTACCATCTGGCTTTTTAAATTACAATAGCCTTATATTTCCTTATAAGACATCCTGGTTATGCTGTAAAACATAGGTGAAATTCAAAATTTGAGTATCAATATAAGCAAAGAATACATCCAGATATATTAGTCTGCAGTAAAACTGAGTCAAAACAAGAGCTGTTTGCTTACAAAACTAGTTTTTAATAACTTAATACATGGTAAAAAACCTAAGACAGATTGTTAGCTCAGTTACTGTAAAGAAACATTTAACCAGTACAGTATTTGTTCTCTCATGTAAAGCTTTGCTACATATGAGTAAACCAAGGGCTGGCCATCCCTACTATGAGGGAGATCCCAGCAGTATGAGGTGCTTATTCTGCATGCAGAGATAACGTTTTCAAACATCTACAACATCCTTTGGAATTTAATCAGTGCCTATTCAGTGAAAACTCACAGCCTGGACTAGAGTCTCTGTAACATGAGCCAACCACTTTCAAAGAAAACTGCAGTCAACTATGATACAGCCAAAGAAATCTGGGAGTTTTTTCACTCTTGTCTTAGGATCTGGTGACACAATTTCCCCTTTCTGTGTACTTTCTTCTTTCCTTATCGCAGAGTACAAGGAATGCTGGAAATGTCTCAGAAAAACAAACAAAACTGTGCTGTCTTCCTAGGTTTTCCATGTTGCAAGCAGGAATGTGCAAGCCACCTCCATCACATTTCTCGAACACTGATCATTTCTGATGCAGAGCTTTAGAAGGAAAAGATGTTTTAATGCCCTGCAAGCAACCAGTGCTTTCAAAGTCCATCTAGGAAACAGTACGATGTCCGCTCCCAGGTAACATGCTGTCCTTGGCTTGTCACTTCTCTTTTTAAGGAGAAAGCCTGGAGCTTTGTATCACACTTATACAGTATGCTGTGTTCAGGACTGAGATTGGGTACTGGCTGAAAAGGTCAGATCACACCCAAATATACTTCAAGATCCTCTGGACCTTCTTCCTTCCTGCCTCCATACACCAAATAAAGTGTTTCACTACCTGCTTTCCTCAAGGTCATGCAAAGGCTCAGCCATTGTCCCAGCAGCTTTGGATTCAGTTTTACAATGATGCTCAGTTGATACAAAGAGGTTGAATACTTCCTATTGCCATTAAGACTTCTTGCCTTGCCTGGGGTCCCTTTTGTCCCTGCAGTCCATTTTCCAAGCTAGGCCAGAGCCTGCACGGCCACACTTCAGTTCTGTGGGAGGTGAACCCACAGACCCTTCCTCACAGCCAGGTGCCTTACTCCTAACACCTTCTTTTTTGTTTCTTTGTCTCTTATGTATGGAAAATACATAAGGCTACCTAAATGAGAAAGTTGTACCCC
>VYZP01068673.1:0-11406 GCA_013400635.1 Hypocryptadius cinnamomeus | reverse complement strand
TTCCTTTACTTTTGTTTCCCACTTTGCATGATAATGTGTTTGCTGGGTGTATCTAAAGAACTGGACTGGAATTTGATGGACTGTATATATACGCTAGTTCACCTCAAAATGGTGAGATCATTCTCAGACAGCTCTGGGATTTGCTGTTTTTCAAATGTAAACAAGGTAAACAGTTTTTTTCTTGAGGAAAATGCACAAAAAAAGTTCTTTACAGAGATTTTATTCCTTGTTTGTCTGCTGCCTTTCTGAAGGCAAAAAAGGCAAAGCCAGGGCACTAAACAAATGAAACTATGTTACATCAGCAGTACAGTCAAGTGGCTGTTTAGCATCACAGTTGCTGAGTCCACACACTTACCTTACACATATCTCCTCTGTCCCCTGTCCAAGCTATAAATTTCACACCAGTCTCCACCAGCTCATTTTCCTCCCATGCCTTGCTTTACATGCAAAAAGGATCTGAGTGTTTCATGCTAAGAGAAATGTGGCTTGGCAGGGTTGGATCAGGGGAAGCAGAACCCTGGATGAGCTGTGGAGCTCATGAGACATCAGGAGAGATACAGCGGTAGGGTGCTGGAGAGGGGAAGAGGAAGTCACTGACTCCCAAGTCAGTGTTTGGATTCAGGGATCAACATGCAAACACGAGACTGCCTGAGAGTGGGAGTATATCCTAGAAGGATTTGTCTCAGTGGATTATTATTGCTTGTGCTTAATGATAATTTCAACATCTACTCAAATGCATTTTGCTTTCCTGCATTGGAAAGGAATGGTTGTTGATACACTTAAAATCCTGTGAGATAAGTTTGAACTTCTTTCCTGAAGAGAGGGATCTTTGGATTATCACTGATACATATATATATTTTTTCCTTTATTGAAAATGTGGCAATTGTGAGAATTAACTATGAACACAGACCATGAAAAAAAACCCAACAAAACAGATCAAACAATGGGTACATAGAATTCTATGCTGAATAGCTAAGTGATATATTTTGATTAACGTCATATTTCTGAAAAACTGTGGGCCAAATTAAGATTGTAGGCCCACAAAGTAGAGACATCATCCCTTTAGATTCATCCATATTTCTAATCTGACTTGGTGCAGTGTTAAAACATTTGAAGTGGAGCTCCTGCATTGCTCATGAAGTGAAGACAAAATGATAACTATGGTGATATGATACTGACTTTTGCAAGTATAGGGCAAGAACCTTGTGCTGTCAGTATTTTTTTCCATCATCCACTGATAATGAAAAACCCACAGAATGTTTGGTTAACTGAAATGAGAATTTCAAGTAGATTTTCAAACATGGAATTTCAGGGTAAGAGGGGGAATTCACTGATAACAGAAAAATAAAGAAAATGTAATATTAAAATATATTATTCTCAGGAAAATGCTGAACTCCTGCCATGAAACACCTTCAGAGTCACTGATGATGTTAAGAAACCTATTTTATTTTTCAGAAAGATGTACCTGGTAATACAGTTACACTTGCCTAGATGAGATGGGTTATTGCATTCACTATTCAGGAGAAATTAAAAATATATTTGTAGTTTAGAAAATGTGTCTATTAAATATGTGGTTTTAAAACTGGGTTTTCAAAAGAAAAACATCAGTGGGATGACTTAAAGTTTTCTGAATACTTTATGGAGAACTGGGTATTTTCGTCACCTTGTTCACTGTCATGTTCTCTTTCCTTGTACTTTCTTCATTTCCTTGTCTCTTCAAGAAGGACTAGGAAATTCTTTTCTTTCCTAGTGAGTCCAGAGAGATGCTTAATTCTTATGTCATTGCAATTTAGATACTGCTAGACTTGCTGACAGGTGTCTCAGAAATTCCTTTTGTGAATTGTGCTATTGTTGGCATACAGTTGCTTTACAGGACAGCTGAGTTGTTTGCTGCTGCATGGAAAAGTTAACAAGCATTCAGTCTGAATCAGCAATGATTCTCCCCAAATCTTTTGATGCTTCAAGGCCCCTACATGTCCCCATCTAGAGAAGTCCAGGGCTCTATCATACTATTGCCATGTCCCTCTGCTGTGTTGAAGAGACTGAAGAGATGTGTCAGATCAACTGTGAGTTGTTAGAAGGCTAGATGCTTAAACTAAACACAGAGTGATGAGGAAAGAGCTCATTTATGGATGTGTATGGCCTAATTATCACTCTACTGCCAGCAGCACTGCAGTTGAAACTGAGTAGAAATTTCCTGAGGAAAAATGAATTGTGTTGTTGGATTGTTTTTGTCTTTGATTTTTTTTTTTTTAACTTTTCATAATAGTATGACATTTGATCACCTGTTTTAGAGTCTGAAACTTAAGTCACCTGTCTGTCTTTTCCAAGATCTCTGGCATTTGGAAAAGAGGCCTAAAAATGATTGGGTAAGACAGAGGGTTGCACATCCCAAAGAGATCACTATAGCATAAAAAGCAGGAAGGCATATTTCAAGAGGTGGTTCTGCAGAATACATGCATGAGTTGAATTTTTTGCATGATCTTCTTCAAAATGTTAGAGCTGAAATACTAACTGCACTCAGTATATTCACAAGCGAAAATGACTCATGTACAAATCTCTGGGAGCTATGGAGCCAGAAATAAACAGATTTTTTCCACTAAAAATCCTTTTCATTTTTCTCTTTTCTTTTTTCTTTTCTTTTCTTTTCTTTTCTTTTCTTTTCTTTTCTTTTCTTTTCTTTTCTTTTCTTTTCTTTTCTTTTCTTTTCTTTTCTTTTCTTTTCTTTTCTTTTCTTTTCTTTCTTTTCCTTTCCCTTTCCCTTTCCCTTTCCCTTTTCCTTTTCCTTTTCCTTTTCCTTTTCCTTTTCCTTTTCCTTTCCTTTTTTCTTTTCTTTTCGCCAACACCTTCAATGAGTGACTTTGTTCATGTGTCTACACAAGAACTTACAGACTGAATGCTTGTGTAGAATTTCATAGCTAAAAATATTTCTTCCACAGAGTTATGAATATTTGAAAATGTATCTCTACCACACAGATGAACAACAATGCTATGCATCGCCCTGATGATCAGCAATCACTGCAATGGAATGGAAATAGTATTTTCCACCTGCAATGCTATGAGCTATAAATAATTTAACATATTATAAAGTGACTGAGATATCACAGATACTTGGAGGTGTTTTCCAGGAATGACTTCAATTTTACAGCAATTGTAATGTCATTTCCAGAAGCAACTTTCCCTAAGAACATAAGGATTCCAAGTAGTGACACTGACCAAGTGAAGATTAGCAGCTGATAAGCACTTACATGCATACATACATCTCCCTAGTTCACTGTGAGTGCAGAGGTATCCAATAAAGACCCCAAACTGATCCAGAACTAAAATCACACTTCCAGCTCTGAATATCAGCATCTCATCTGATTTCTTAGAAATTGCCACAGTACCAAAGAGCTTATTAAGTCCGGCAGTCCATCTTCCTGCCCATACAGGAACGTTCTCCATAGTATTCTCTGTGGTATATTTTCTGGTTTTTGACCTGTGTGGGTTTTGAAATTTCCACACAAAAAGCATTGCAATGTTATTTTGGAGACTAAGTCCAGGTCTCCTTGGGAAAATGTTGAACTAATTCCTTTCAGGAAAGTCAGTAGAGCAGCTCATCTCAACTGAATTAAGTGTGGCAATGTTAAGGAAACTTCCCAGACTGATCAGGTAAGAGACTCCCTGGCAGTCCCACTCCCACCACCCCAGACTGACACTGCTGGGACCGAAGCTGTTTTGCAGAGGGCAGCTCCAATGACTGACGTGTCCCCTTTGGCTCCTCACACAGCCACTCCAGTCAGACCAGGTTTCCTCACCAGTTCAACCCCAGGTTTCCCAAGGCAGATGTCTCTTTGTAAACAGCGATTTATTCAAGATGCAGTAATGCAGAAACAGCCAGAGCTGGTGCCCCTAGGGAGGACATCAAGGAACCTCTGGGCTTGTATATGCCCACATTCCAAGTACGTCAAAGTCTCAGCTCTTCCTGCAGAACACTCAGCTTTGCTGTACCTCTCATTGTCCGTTCCCCTGGCTGAGACACATGTTCCTGGGATCTTTTTTATGCAAAGGGTCTGCAGTTCATGACCTCTTGCCTTGGGCTCCAGCCACCCAGAGCTCAACCTGCAGCTTGCACTGCATCTGCACCCCACCCCGAGCTACCTGAAATGAAGGTATTCCTTAACTGCAGCTTCAATTTGTATTGAAGCTAAAGCAAAATGGAATTAGAAGAGTTTCACAAGAGGAATTTAACAGGTGGGTTGAACTGCTAATAGAGCTGGAAGGTGAACAATAGATGGAAAAAAAATCCCCCCAAATCACCCCACAACAACAGCAATAGCAGTGCTCTTTGCTGGTTATCTTTTATGCTAAAAAAAACCTTACCAAACCCTCAAACTTTTATTGTGCCTTTTTTTTTTTCTCTCTCAGGTAACATAATTACTTCTCACTGCTTGCTTGGGGATAACAGAAAAAAATCCTTGAAGGATTTATACAGTGCCAGCTGATAAATCTTCATGAAGCTGTAATGTGAGCATTGAAATTCTGGTCAGTGGAAATATTAAACCTTTATTCTTCAAATATATTGCTATAGGTAGGCAGTCAGTCAGACTGTGCTACTCCCTGTGATCCATGCTCATCTTTCTCAGACGAACAAGTGTGATGTAATTCAGATAGCTTAACAAATTATTATGTCCACCCAAATGTTACCACCTTGAGCGGAGTCTTTCAGTACTCCTACTCTATTTCAGTGCTAGGTATTACAGGTTATTGTAAACTATCTTTGCCCTTAGAAATTTTCTCCTATATATGATTCAGCTGTTAATGATAATGTTCAACATGTTATTTGAGTTACAGTCAAGGCACAGTATAATTTCGGCTATTCACTTTGATATGCAAGTAGATACAATCTAAAAGCCCTGGAAATACTTTGCAGGATTATGTTCTTTTAGCACTGACTCTTCTTAAAACCATCTGAATAATCCTTGTTCACAGCCATGGATACTCATAGAAAGAATTTTTTAAGTTGGTATGCCTGAAAGTTTTTTTGGCTTTTTTTTAACAATGAAGGTTTATTCATATCCATGCACTTAGTTTGGATGTAATGTCAAAAAACCCCTTAAGTATTAAAGAAAATTCTTGCACCAAAGTCTTAGCTGTGGGAGATTTAATACAATCCATGTTTCAGAAATACTCTTACTGACTCAGGAGAGGACAAGCTAGAGTTTTCTAAGGTTCCCTAAAGGGTTCCTAATCCTCCCTGTCTAATACCTCTGCTTAAATGGCTACTTTGCTCCTCTTGTGTTTGTGAAAAGTGTCA
This sequence comes from Hypocryptadius cinnamomeus, assembly GCA_013400635.1. NCBI lineage: Eukaryota > Metazoa > Chordata > Aves > Passeriformes > Zosteropidae > Hypocryptadius > Hypocryptadius cinnamomeus. Next base: position 6,110 of record VYZP01068673.1, on the reverse strand, counting down.
CTGACTATGTATGCCTTCATCTTCCTGCCTACACTAGTGATGTTTTTTTAAATGGATGGAAGAAGTTACGTTGAGAGGCCAATTCTATGTTTATGAAAATAACTTCTACATTTATTAAAATACATTTCAAATGAGGCACAAGAAAAGCTGATAAAAGCCAAACAAAAAACAGTCAAATAAATCAGTCCATCGAAATAAAGCGCGGTAGAAAAGGGTTCGCAAATCTTTCCTGTCTAAATGTCTGATCCTTGGTTTTAGATGGGGATACTTCATAAGACCCCCAATATCTGCAAGATTAATGTTACTCTGATTAATAATTTTCAGTATCACCATTGGCAGAGACTATTCATTCAGTGACTGCATCAAATGTGTGTCATATGCATAACTTGACTTGGTTAAGCTACCTTTGCCAACTAAGTACTGTGTAGCCTCTTGCTCAAACTCCCCACCCTGCCCAGTGGGATGGGGAGGAGAATAGAAAAAAGGGTTAAACCTATTGAGGTAACAGTTTAATAATTTAAATAAATAAATAGAATGTGATGATTTTGATGATGATGGCAATAATGTTGTAGTAACCATAATTGTAATGAAAAGGGAGTCAACAAAAGAGAGAAAGAAAACAAGAAAACTCCAGAGAAATAAGTGATGTGCTGTACAATTTCTCACCATCCTCTGACTGATGCCCAGCCCATGCCCAACCAGTGATCAGCCCATCCTAGCCAACTCTCCCCAGTTTATATACTGATACCATCATTCCTATGGTATGGAATATCCCTTTGTCCAGTTCAGGTCATCTGGCCCAGGTGTGCTCCCAGTTTCTTATGCGCCTCCTCACTGGAACAGCATAGGAAACTGAAAAGTCCTTGACTTAGAGTAAGCACTGCTGAGCCACAGCTAAAACATCAGTGTGTTATCAACACATTTTTCTCATTCTAAGTCCAAAACACAGCACTGTGCCAACCACTAGGAAGAAAATTAACTCTATCCCAGACAAAACCAGGATATAAAGAAAGGTCAGTTCTTTGCTAATTTTGCTATCGCTCACTGTCATTCTGAAAACTGTTCAGGGTGGAGGCCTTCAGCTGCTAATAGAAAAGACAAGAGGCAATTTTAGTATCTTGTGGGTCACATCCTTTATGGTGATCTTTACTTGAACTCATAGAACTTCATGTTCAAAATAAATAGCTTTTTTTTTTTTTTAAAGAAGGCTGTACAACCATGCAGAAATGTCAGCAGTTTTGCTGTGGCTTTTCCTACCCATTTCAATTTCATACATTATGAGGAAGCAAACCTCATAATGCTGAATTTCTTATGAAAATAAATATTTGTGGGAATAAACTCCAGTGGCACTCTCCTGTTTCTGTTGCAGGGCCATGAGGGCTTTGATAGTCCAATTGTACCTGCTGGCCTCCTGAGGCCTCCCCTGACCCTGTCACAGTGCAGGACCCCATGGCAGCCCCCCAAGGTCTGTCAGGGCCTGCCCCCGCAATGCCACAGCAGGACCAGGGCAGTGGGACAGGACCTGGCTGTCAGGCACTGCCCAGTTGGGGAGCACCCATGGGAGTCTCCATAGCACTTGGCCCCATGGAGACTCCAGCATATGTTGCATCCTGGCAGCTGCTTTTTGCCATCACACCCACTCACTACAAAGAAATAAACCCACCACATGCATTATTGTACAAAAACACACCCTGAGGGCCCTTTGCTGTCTCTAAGGGCAGGTGCTATGGCCTCCTGAGCTTTGCACGTTTCAGCTGTGTCACCCCCTGAAACATAGTCCCTGTTGTCAAGCCTCTGGCTTAGGACTACTCCCCTTTTTTTGCCTCCACCATAATATGTGTTGGTGTTGTCTGGGAGAGCACTGGCTAGCCCAGACCAAAGCTGCACACAGAAACCTGTTGCCGGCAACACTAGAGTTCACCACATGGGGTTTTTTGGGTATTAATATCAATTTTATAGTGTAATTCTTGCTGTATATGCAAATTAAATGCTCATGAAGAGAGAAATTTAAACAAAAATAAAGGCCACTGGGAATAAATGCCTAATGTGATGATGTAAGTTTCAGCTTTAGAAGAAAAATGAGTTCCCTAGTAATGGTGTTGGAAATGACAAGTTGAAGCTTATAAAAGTGTCTTCTACATTCAGTAAAACTAGCAAACAACAGGGTGGAAGAGAAACTTGTATTCCTGGGAAATTTTGGCTGTTGATTCATGGAATCACCTACTAGTCTTTCAGCCTACTGTGGTCATATATGCCTTCATATGGGCTAACTAGTCTTTCACTAGAGGCTTTTCTTCTTGTCCTCGGATGGAGGACTTCAAAGTATTTCCTATATCTTTTATTACTCTTGCCATGATCTCCTTAGAGAACGAATCACTACAGAAGGAGCCAGAGAAAAGGTGATTGATTGAAGGAGACACATGTCTTGACAGAACTATAGGAAATGTTTCCCTGTCTCTGTTTTAGAGACAGGAAAACTCTACTGCCTCCATTTTGCAAGAACTTTCTCCTATGTGTTGAAAGGAAAACAGCAGAAAAGTACTGGATAGAGAAATGCTGCTCTCCATTGACTTCAAAAGGGTTTTAAAGAATTATAACTATTCTGAAGCCAGCATTTTTGTTGAAAATTACTCCTCTTTTCCCTTTGCCTAAACTGGACCCTTAAAAGCCACTTCTAACTGCAGTTATCTCATACATGTGATAATCCAGGAAAGCCCATTGGTCAAGCTGTAGACAATTCTGTAGTTGAAATTCAACGAGTATTTAAAAATTAGAGTCTGACCCCTCATAGGTGGGCTTTCATTTGTGAGTATTTTGATGTTCCATTTGCCCCATCTGCTTGACATTGTAACTCAACAGGTGAAAATTACAGATAGATTCCTGTTCAGTTGGGCAGAATATTGCTGTTAAAATATTTTACAGAAAATTACATTCTATTGTGGATCTTCATGGTTTAGTTTAGCAGGTTATGGACATTGTTGATCTCTAATGTGTTCTCAAGAAACAAGGATAAATTATTATTTTTGTCTGTAAAAGAAGAGAAAAACTGCTGATTTTATTCTCACTCTAACATTAAATTATCAATCAGAATCGCAAGGCTATGTTGCATGAATATGCATTATCTTTATGGTTCTTGGCAATTTGTAAATGTTCAAAAGAAAAACCAGGGAAGAAGCATTAGGCATGAAATGGACATATTGGAAAATAATTGCACTCTTTGTGGAGGTGAAATGTTTGTCTTTTAATCAAAACTCGCAGGGTTCAAAGTCAAGATCTAAGAGCCCACCAAAGTCAGGATTTCAACAAGCAACAGATTCTGTGAGTATGTCAGAGACTGAAAATGCAGCTAATATGTTTAGAATCCATATAGTTCTTCCAGAGGCATGTAGCTATCTTCATAGCTATGTGGTTTTCAAATAAGCTCCTGATCAGATACAATTATGCTGATTAGGAGGATATGCTAACTGCTCACCAAAACTTTCTCAAAACTATAAAGCCCAAGAAAGTTAGCCCTGGACTGTGGTCAGTGTTCAGATACTTTCTGCTTGGGTTCTAAATCTCATCTCTTTCTACTTATAATTTAGTAAGAAGAAGTAAAATGGAAGCTTTCATAAACAGGAACCAGCTTATTTTGAGGAAACACTTCATATAGATAAGCATGAATGACATAAGTTACAGCTGGAAATGTGATGGGCCACCCCTGGGCTCATCACATCCTGAACTTCCTTGACCTGCTGAGTGAGCTGGATTATATATTACTGCCCTTTGTACTGTGTGATGTTTGAAAACTTATTTTCTAAAACAGACTCCTTTGATACAGCTGATATTTTATATTACAATTTCATAGTATTCTGCCAGGGAAAATTCAACAACTAAAGTAATAATAAGTCCTCTTGTACTGTCTTCTGGGTTTTCATCTTTAAAACTGATAAAAAAAAAAAAAAGTCTGATTCATCTGAAGCAAAAAAAAAAAAGGGAGACAGGAAGAAGTCTACTTGAAATGGAAAGTAAGAAAAGCAAATAGGGTTTATTCCCCCGAGACTAGTTTTGAGAAGTTAGGAAGAAGATCACAAAACATTACCTTACCTATCATTTGAATACAGAGAGGCTCAGATTTTGAAAAACCTGAAAAATTAATTCTTGCCCTGAGCTGAAGAAAAACCTGTTCACCACTTTAAGCATTGCAGTGATTCCATAATAATTCCATATTTTCCTACTGTGGTAGTACTTTAGGATTATGTTATTTGCATTTTGTTATACACACAGCCAGTATAAGAATGGGTGATTATTATGACTTTAAAATTTCCACAACTATGTAAAACTTTGCCTGTGATAGGCTTCTAATGTAAATTGTAAAAGTTACTGTAACCACTGAGCTATAATAATTTATATTAGCCAAAGGGTACTGCTTGGATAAAACTTTAAAAAAGAGGGGAAAAAAACCCTATCTTCTAGTAAATTGCTTAAATATTTCTGTCACAAATGGGAAAATAACGTGTTAAGGGGTGAAATAACAAATGCATAACAAAGCTTTGAATTCTACAAAGATTTATGAGTCCACTTTTTTATACACTTGATTAATTTCTTAAAATCCAGAAACTATTCTTATAAACAGTCTTAATTATATATGTGCAAATCACTCTAACTTTGAATCTAATCATAATGATAGTTATTTTAGTGTGTCTCTTAGCTCTGCTTCTCTCCTGAATTGATATTTGTGTTTGACAATGACATGGTAGACTTCAGAATTATGTTGATAAAACCAGTGAAGTTTGGATCTGGATTTCTTTTCACTCTGAAATCCTTTGTAACATTAATAATCTTAGCCCTCAGAAGATGGACTGCAAAAGTAAAATTTCAAATAGTAACTGTTTTCTTTGGGTTGAACAGAAGAATGGCTATATAAATTGCATTCTTAAAGGGATAATTCAAGGGCTAATGCTGTTCCATGTCTTCATTGGTGAGGTGATCAATGGAAGGGAGGTACCATCATTGAGTTTACACAACACGAAATTGCTGCAAGTAGTCAGTACACTCAGGGCAGGGCTCTCACTGTGAGGGACTGTGAGAAGCTGAAGGAAAGAGCTGATAGAAGCTTCACAAAGGAAAGCAAAGACATTAATTTTACTTGATATATGACTATTTATAGCATAATTTTAATCTGAGATGCATTTATCCATTTAATTTAATTGGAAATTCAATTAACGTATGTGCAAATCCCACCTGACTCAGATATATATATAAACAGAGTTGTATAAGAAGTTGACCTCTTTCATCTCTTAGAATTTACAGTTTTTAAAGATGTATAAATGTGAACTCATTTTTTTTAATAAATTACCTAACCTATGATGTGCATTAGCAACTCTTAGGCAAACGTATGCCTGCAATGATAACTTGAGAGATTTCTTTCTAATTCAAGTTTACTAACTAATTTTCAGCTAGGATAAATCATCACTTCTCTACTTTATATTCTTACGAACTGAGGTGAATTTTGCCTTGCACCTCTTTCAAATTCAGGAATTTAATTTCTTTTTTTAACTTCAAAAATTTTAAGGTCGCATAATACTATGTCTATAGTGATCCTATTATTTAAACCTGCTGCAAACTATTCTCTGCTATCTCTCTCCAGTTCCTGAAGTCTGAGAGAGCCTACTTTCTCAATTTGGGATGCAATTCACAGGAACAGCTGTCCTCAGGAGATTTATACTATTCTGACTGTTGGCAATAGCTGCCCTGTTAGTCTAATTAATTTTTCTAAAAGATAACCATGAGCAATACACAGCTTGATTTGTAAAGAATAAATCTTACCAGGCTCGCTTTATTTGCTTTGTATTGCACAGAATTTTAAAGTTTGTGAGTGAAGGGAAGTGGCAGATGCACTGTAGATTGATTTTAGTAAAGCTTTCAAATCTCTTGCAAAATCTCACCCTCAGATTAATTTGTGGAGGCTTTGGTATGAATACTGATATGTGGATTGAAAAGGGGCTGAAGAACTTTCAGTGAAGATTTTTGATAAGCAGCAAATAATAGGGCAGCAAGGGGGATTCTTAGAGGCTACCCAGAAGACCTCTTAGGTCTGCATATCTTCAGTAGTTCAGAGGTGGATATCA
>VYZP01068661.1:0-10448 GCA_013400635.1 Hypocryptadius cinnamomeus | reverse complement strand
TTTTTGCAATTCTTGGTAGCTGATACAAGCTCCTAGAATTAATTGCTTGCTCTGAAGGCCCAATACAAAACCATCTCAACTGGCACAAGCTCTCAAGCATTTGCTAACCTTGAGGCACTTTTGCTTATGTATTGCTGTTTACATTCAAGATATTAAAATTAATTTACTAGACTGCCATAAAACATGGAAACACCCATCTGTTTAATGGTATCTCTACTCAGAACTAAAACCAGAAGAAAATGCTTGATAATTCCAGCTTCTGTAAAAAAATAAGCCACGAGGCAATTCTCTTGAGCCTCCTCTCTTTACTGCAACTGTTTAAAAACAGCTTCTATTAGCTTTTCATTTTCACAGTAAAAACATCTTGGAAAAGCTCCCTGTCAGAAAGTGGCGCCCTGATTTTTAAAGTTTTTCTAAGCCTTCTGATGTTTACATTCTTTTAACAAACTTTCTCACACACTTTATGTAAATAACTTATTGTTTTGCATTCTTTTATGGAAGAAGAGAAATTTAGTAGACTGTTAGTTTGTCCAGTGTCATTGGAGAGGTGGCACTGTCACCCTCCTATCCACTGTCACTTTTGGAAATCTATAAATGTTGAATTCAGAAATTAAAAGTTCTCTTTTTACCTTAGGAGAGCTGTGTGTCTGCGTCGTGTTGTTTCGTGTCCTATAGTGACGAGAAAGAAGTACTTTCAGCAGGATGCAATACTGATCCATACCCCTAAGAACCCCTATCTAGCCAACTTACTTCTGAGCCCAGTACCCAGCAATAATGATCACAGAAACACAGAACCATAGCACTGTCAAGGCTGGAAAAGACATTTCATTCCATCTAATCCAGCCAGTAAGTTAGTTCTGCCATGTCCACTGCCAAACCATGTCCCTAAGTGCCACATCTAAACAGCTCTTAAATTACCTCCAGGGATGATGGCTTGCCCGTGTCCCTGGGCAGCCTGTTCCAGTGCTTGACAACCCCTTTTGTGAAGAAGCTTTTCCTAAAATCTAATCTAAACTGGTCCTAGCACAACTTGAGGCCATTTCCTCTCATCGTTTCCCTTGTTACTTAGCGGGAGAGACCAACCCTCTTCATGACAGCTACACAGCCCTTTCAGGTGCTTGTAGGGAGAAATAAGCTCTGCTCAGGCTGAACACCCCAACTCCCTCAGCTGCTCCTCATGTGACTTGTGCTCCTGACTCTCCACCAGCTCTGTTGCCCTTCTCTGGGCTCACTCCAGTACCTCAATGTCTTTCTTGTAGTGAGGGCCCCAGAACTGAACACAGCACTCGAGGTGTGGCCTCAGCAGTGCTGAGTACAGGGGGACAATCCCTGCCCTGCTCCTGCTGGCCACACTACTGCTGGTACAGGATGCCATTGGCCTTCTTGGCCACCTGGGCACAAACTGGCTCATGTTCAGTCACTGTCACCAGCACTCCCAGGTCCCATGTGCACTTTCCAGGCACTCTTCCTCAAGCCAGTAGTGCTGCCTGTCTTTCTGGTGACCCAAGGGCAGAGCCCGACACTTGGCCTTGTTGAAGATCATACCACTCGCCTTGGCCCACTAATCCAGCCTGTCCAGGTCTGTCTGTAGACTGTTCCTGCTCTCCAGCAAATTGACATTCCTGCCCACCTTTGAGTCCTCTGCAAAGAAACTGAAGGGTCCACTCAGTCCCTGGGAGATAGGGAAGTATGTAGAGGCATGATTTATCTTCTCATCTGATTACCAATTCTGGTGCTCAGAACCTGAGAGCCTTTAACCCTTACCCACCTGAAGAAGAAACAGCATCTATTAGACACAGCATAAATTGTGTTATGTGTGCCGCAGGTGGTGTGAATGTCTCCGTTTATGAGGTGCTGAACTTAGAATTTTAGGATGGAAGATTTGATTAAGAGTTATTTGCTTATTTAAAATTGTATTAAGTAGAAAAAAAGTAATTTTCCAGGGACTTTGTCATGTTGTCATATTATTCTTTCATTTAATAATTTAAATGTTTAGTAAAATAATAGCCTGTGTCAAAAATTTAAGCCTGACAACAATAGATGGTAACCTCAAGTCTGCCTTGGTAATGAATCAGAATGGCTTCTATGCGTATAAATAAGAATAATGTCTGCATGTGTTGCAAACACTGATTAAACCCATAACTAAAGCTAGCTGGAAAAGCTGAGGTGGACTAATTTTAATCTTGAGATAGCATGAACACATCATAATAATAAAACAGGGAGAAAAAAGGATGAGGAAGAGAGCAGGCCAAGGAAAATCACCTTCTTCCTCCTCCTTTTGTGTTAACAAAAGGAAAGAGAGGGTCTCGTAGTCTTTAAAGGCTGCTTCCAAACTTCATAAAGATGTATTTAGGAAAAATCCTCACTGTGAGAATAAAGATAGAACAGACTGAAAATACAGATGACTTTTCTTAGGTGAACACTGCTAGAGTTGAGAGCCACCCCCAAGGCACGCTCAGCCTGCTTCACATCCATCACAATGGTAGGCAGCAAGGACAAGCTGAGGAGCTGATCTCTGCAGGTCCTCTCAGGACTCAGCAAGGGAGAGTTTTGGCTTCCCCTCTTATGACAGAAGACATTTTGGCAGTCTGACTTCTAACTCATCTGCAGATTCTGGCAGGCATCACTACCTGTCATGGTGTAAAGGGAATTTTTTCATCATACCTTCTGCTTTTTCATCTTGACTCTCCTAAGACCAGATGACCCATTTTCGATAAGTAAAAAGCTGAAAATCTGCAGTACAATGTAAAGGAACTAGAGGGAAAACTACTAAGGCAAAGAATTACAAGTCATTCAGTCAGAACATTCTCTGACTGTAAGCCAAGACCTGTCTTTGCACCTAAAACCTGTGCATCTCAACTTCAGCCCCAGAAGATTCTAAGGCTGAGCAGAAGTCAGTGCCTACTCACAGTATTTCTTAGAAATCCAGTGACCTTCAAGGGAGTGGATTGAAAGAAACAACCCCACACTCAGCAACTGCTTGCATGAGCTTTATATATGTGCTGAAAAAAGAGGAAACCTGCAACCTTCCCAGTGAGTTTGGTGAGACAAAAGCCTCTGTGGAGGAGGCTGCGTAGGGAGCACAGCAGCTCTGCTTTCAGTCTATGGTTTCAGTGAGCCTCTGAGGAGAGTGTCTGATCTAAGCCCAGCAGTGTCTTTCAGGGAGAGAGGGACTGTGGCTTCCGGCTCTTGCTTAGATTAGATTTCTGTTGTTACAAGGAGGAAATTTGCTGCTAATTATTTGAAAGCAATCCCTGCTGTAATTGAGTCTTTGTGAAAGTCAGGAGCTAATAACATGCCTAGCTCAGGCAGAATGTGGCACCAGTCCTCACATTTGTCTGCCAACCTGCACAAGGTGAGGGGCAGCTTCATGCCAAGGGCAGCCACTTCGTCACTGCTGCTCAGCCTCTGTGCCTGGCCAAACACTCACATCTCATGGCAGAGCAGTTCCCACCAAAACCCACCCCACCGTATCCACCTGCCCAGGGGAAAGCCAACAGCACTGTCTGTGCTGTGCCAGTGGACATTCTCCTTCCAGAAGCTGGTAGAAGAACCTTCAGGGACTAGTTCTCATAGTTTAGATAGTCATTGGTAAAATATTTCCTGCAGATGACTAACATCAAGGAGAACAGAAGTAGGAAGCAACTTTGCTTCCTTGGGAACACAAAAATGAATAGAAAAGTACTCCATCGTGTTCTCATTTTATGAGGCCACAAATCTCAGTAAACACAGAGACACTTGAGTGATACCTTTGATCTCTAAGCATCTTGGCACACAGGGATATCTTTTTTTTTCCCCAGAGATGAAAATTTTGCATCATTTGCCTTTGCACAGAACAAGATGAAGCTTGAAGTGACTTTCCACACTGTAGCGTGCAGATATTTGTAATCTCATTTTTTCCCTCTTCAGGGACACATCCACTTTAATAAGAAAAATAATGCAAACTGAAATATGTGAGAGCTATAATGAGTAGAGTAGTTCTTTGCCAATCACAGCTATTATCTTGGAGAAAAAGGATGACTGACTAGGATTCTGAAGGACAATGCATGCTTTAAGTTATGGTGGTTTTTAACTCTATATAAAGCCTCTCATAAAGAACCTTTCCTAGTATTTTTTACTCCAACATTAAGCACATTAAACCACTTTTTCCTTAATAGCATTCACCTGTAAAAGCTCACAAGAATTTGGTCTAACATTGGGTATCTGTTGTGTTCTTCTGAATTTGAACCTAGAGATTGGAGAACACACCAAAGCTTTATACACTTACGCAAAAATCACAGAATATTCTTACAGCTTTTTAAATTTTGTTAATTCCACCTTCTCATATTTTAGACATCTAGGTCATGTTTTTTATTATTAATCTAACCTGGACCTAGGTTGTTTTTTTCACATCTCAGATTCTTGAATGCATGGTTTAGCTGAGACTTTTAACCTAATAAGTAGATGGGTTACAAGGCTGGCAGTGGGAATCGCTACAGTTGACTGATCTCAAAAAAGGTGCTATGTTCAGTTGTGTACATTTAGAGCTTTTACTCTTAAAACATCCCTTATTTAAGAACTCGTATTTCTTGTCTTCTTTAGTAACTGAATATGAGATAAATATGTTCATCCCATGAAATGTGAGCCATGCCCTGAGCCTGGCTCCTGGTCAGTTGAACTGTTGTAAAGTGATGTTGAAGCCAACATTATGCTGGCTGAAAGCAGCAGTCTTCACCAGGCTATGGAGATCAGTTTTTACTACCCATGATTTAAATAAGTGCTGGTTGTGTCATCATTCACCCCTGAAAACCAAGAGACAATGAAGTAATTTCTGCAATAAATTGGACTTTTATGAAGAACAAAAATTGTCAGAGTCTAATGACTGACAAAGACCCACCTCCTAGAATGATTGTAGCACCACACCAGCCAATTCCCACGCTGAGATCAAAATCAGAGCCAACATTAATGTGTTACACATGCTTCTGAAAGCTATTTTAGGAAGAAATACTGTGCATGCAGAACATTTAGCTGTAACTTGGTACTTTTTTTGCTTGTTTGCTTATTTTTAGGGTTTTTTTGGGAGTTTGGGGGTTTGAAGTTTTTATTAGTAGTAGAAATTATCACACAGATTTATTCTTTTTGCCAAGGTTCATTTTTTTTAAACCAAAATTTGTTTTAAAGACAAACTAAAAAAAAGAGTAGTTTTGGCTTCAGTATGAAGTCATCCTGCTCTTTCCTGGGTCAAAAATGTCTGTCTGACATCTTCAGATTATGAGTGTCCAGAGATGTATGGTGCTACACAATGGTTTAACTATTTGACCTCAAGTTCATAAAAGATTTTCCAAACACGTTTTAAACTCTTTAGAAAGAAATCCCAGGATTAAAAAATGCACTAAACTTTGCTAAGATAGAGAAGAGAAATTACATGTCACATTACTGGTAGAACTTGAACTCCCCAAGGTTGCACAAATTTCTCTGAAATATGGAATAGCAAAATTCATGAGGACATGTCACTTTATCAACACTTACTTAAAATTATTTGCCCAACACAACAATGCCCTTGATACCTATGAATAATGTGAATATTCCTCACCCACAACAATAAAATCTTTGTCTAATAATGTATAATGAGCTGTCATCAGCTCTTTGTTAAAGTTATAAAGCTGTTATGTGAAGTGCAGACTTAAAGACACAAAGGTGATAGCAAAAAATGTCCAATTACATTTTTTTGGGTCCATACTCTAGGGAAACAGAACTTCAAAATGACTACTATATCATTAATATTTCTGGGAGACATCTGCCAGCTTCAGCAAAACCCAAGATTTGCAAATCTCAGAGAAGTCTTATGAAGACCTTCAATTCACTTATGAGGAGACAGACGTCTCCTCATAAATGTGCACATGTTGTCCTGGCAAAGCCACATCCATCTGCCCTTTCCAGCTCCCATATGGTCTGTCCTTTTCCCTCTTTTCAGACTAGTTTCCTTGCTGGATTACTCTCTACAGATTTTGTTTCAATTGTCATCTAGCCCCTTTCCTTTCATTTTCCATGCATCTCTTTTCCTTTCCTTGAATTACTACTTCTTTTTCCATTTGAATTTTATTGCTCAAGACTCAGAGAAACTGTCTTCTGAAGTTCTTCTTGTGGTCTCCTGGATCTCAGCCCTCTTCTTCAAACTGTTCTTTCCTTTTCAATTTCTATCCTGTCCTTTCTCCTTGTTTTTCTCCCCTCTTTTCCCTGTCATCTCTGACCTTTGGTTATCTTCACATATTTCCTAATGGGAAAGAGTTTTGGTACATTACCACTGGACATTTGTTTGTTTTCCAGGAGACACATTTAACTCCTGTGCAGGAAAGGTTAGAAAAGGAAATATTTCTGTTTCAGAAAGGCTGTTTCTCAAGCTTGTGCTGCAGACCTGGACATTTTTGAGGGGAGCACTGACTCACAAGAACAGTAGCAGAGGATCCGGTGAGCTTGATGGATGAACACACAAATTTCTGTACCAACTCAGCTGAAAGACTGCTAATAATTAATTTCTAAGTTCCTTTTTTTGTCTACCTGTCTCAGCTCAGTTGAGCACCGGCATCTTTATCAGGAAGTAATCCCAAAGTGCCATGGAAAGAAGGTGTTTCTCACCCTTACATTCTTCATTTCCTTTTCCCTGTGGTGGGACCTGCCAGATTGCTGGGTAGCCCCATGCACAGAGACACACATCCTTTCCCTCTCTGAACAAGTCTAAGATTTTATGATCTCACTCTGAATGACAACTCTGTCTTGCAGCTCAGCAAGATTGATCCCAATTATTCACTGCTGGATTTCCAATTACCAGGAGAAAGGTATAAATTAAGCTACAGGAGTGTTATATATGGTTCCCTCCAAAATTAGTAAAATTTTAACAGCCTCTACAGCCTCTTCATGGAGGTGGAGGTTGTCAGCAATTTCAAAATGACATCTGGTATAATGTAAAGAGACTATAAAAATGCAAACAGAAGAAAAAAAAATATTTTATCTAGACAGATGTTACAATGACTATGAATTATTAGATTACTCTTGAGGATGTTTTTGGTATTCAAGAAAATTTTCACTGAGTCTTGGTCCACCCCCTTAGTAGTAAACTATCACTAGAAAAGTAACTTGTTCAATTTCTACAAAAAAGAGGACTTTTAAAGATGTCCATCATGGACAATCATCCCTTGTAGGAGGCCACAAATTCCTTCAAACTATTTTTCTTGTAACCTCCAGTGTCTCATTTTGTCCCATGATTAGTCTGTTCTATTAGGATGACTTTTAGGTTATCCTGTGCTTTTCCATGGGATAGCCGTGAAGGGGAGTAGCCCTTCCATGGAAGCACTTGTCATCAGTCATTGCTTTTGAGAACCAGATCTTTCTCCTAAGGAGACCTTCCAGGTCTCCTGAAAAACTATAACAAAAATATCTGCTTATATGTGGAAAGATTTTTAAATGGTATCTGCACTTAAAGCAGCATGTGTTCCCTTCAGCAGTTTTCCTCCTCTTATCTAAATAAAATACTTATCACTATAGATTAAAGAATAAAACTCTGTTTTACGAAATTGCCACTGTTCATATTCACTGTCACGCAAGATGAAAATCCTACAGAAGACAAATTTTTAAACACCTATAAATTTTCACCTGTTATTATATTCTTTACAGTGTTAACAGACTTTAGAAAATATTTGTACTTTCACTCTAGGCAAATAATAATTTAAAAGCTCTATCCATTTTGTGCTTTTATTCTACTAACATGGAATAGAATAAAAACTATTAGCAGTAGGGTTTTAGAAAAAAGTTATAGAATTCAATTAGAAATTCAAACCCAGCAAGAGGTGTCTATGGATAATTAAATATTAAAAAAATATAACTCCATACTCTGCAGGAATAGGTCTGTTTCAGCTTCAGGTCCTTGTGGAAGATATTTGCACTTCATGTTCACCCAAAAAATGCGTGCATTGGATAGTTTTCTGTTCTGGTTTCAATCACCAGCTTTCCCTTGCAGCAAAACATTGCTGAAACACTGTCCGTCACACATTGCACAGCTCTAAACCAAATGATTTATGAGTATCCAACAGTGATCTGATGCTTCTAATTTGTCAATCAAATATGCAGGCTGTGACGAAAATCAGATATTTCTTGCAAACTGGAAACACCTGGAGAAGCTCAGTCATATTTAGTTTGCATAACCATTGATGATCCTAAAAAAATTGTAAGGAGAGTAGAAAGTTTCTTTTCTGACAGCTTGTAAGTTTATCTGACGTCCTTCTACATGACTTCTGGAAGTCCCTGCCCCAGGGAAACTTCACAGAACTGGGGCTCCTCATTCCCAACCTCAGGCTGAGAAGTTTAACACTGGTACCCCTTTACAAAGCAAAAACATTGTTACCTTCTTCAGTCGGGAAATCTACGTGCTGATTTTCTCTTACATATCTAGAAAATTCTTTCTTCTCCATCCTATTTTCAGAAAGAGCAAGGAAGGTGGTAAAGCTGATTTTTTGCCTTCACCCTCTGTTTTCCAGCCCTTTTCCTGTCCTCCATGTGATTTTGTGCCGGTATAGTAGCAATATGGCATATGGCTTAAGCCAGACTTTATTGATTTTTAAATAATTTCTCTCTTAATGAGAGAAATTTAGCCTTTGTTGACCATAAGTCAAGCCTTATTATTATGTGGCAATGTTTGCTCAGTGTCCCCTAACAGCTACCAGCAGTAATAACACATATTCTTGGGGGAATCATGATGCCTTGCTATTAAAGAAAATGCCATTTTTATTAAGTACTCTTATTTACAAGGTAATTTCCTCTCAGCATGTTGTCTATACTACTGCAAAAGACCAAGGAAGGCTCAAAATCCACTCAACTCCCCTTTCATTCACAAGTCCAAAAAATAAGAGAAGAAAAACCAAAAAAAATCCACATGGAAAGCAAGGTCTTTAAAGGTTCACCCTGGAGCAATCATAGCTTAACCTAGAAAATAAGTTCTGAAGCAGCACCAGGAACAGGAAAAGAATGACTAACATGATGGCCTTCTCCACTTCCTGAAAACTGTGGCTCCTTGATAATTCTGACAGGGAGCTTTTACAGAGCCAGGGAGTACGACTCGGTCCTCTCCTCACAGCCATCTCTGCACTGGACATGGAAATCTTTGTGCTAGTGCAAACTTATTGTGTGGATGGCTCCATGTATTCAAAATGCCTGTGTCTGAAGATTCCATCTCTGTATCTTCAGAAGAGTTTCTTTTCCAGAGGTGTTTCAATGGCAGAGGGTATTTTGTCTAAAAGTTAGAAGATAGAATTTCATAAGCAAATTAGATTTTCTACTTCCAAATAAATGTGGAATTAACACATCTGCACTTGATGCCCAGTAGGAAATCATGAAGAACTCATTAGAAAAATGGGTTTCTGATACACAATCCTAATGACCATTCACATTTTTCATGGGATTTTTATCTCACACAGGGAGGTAATTTCACAAAACATTTAGTGATACCTCACCACACTGCTGAGGCAAACCGTTGCAAATGGTACTAAAATTGTAGTTCTATAATTTACAGTGGGAAAGGAGAACAGATACTAAAACTGTTTTACAGTGTCTGAAGGCAAAATTAAGGCTTATTTCTGGTGTTCTGACTAACCAGACTCAGCATAATCACAGTCTTGCTTACACCCCAAAACTAAGTGGATTTTTCCTTGGCACTTCCGAAGTCATGGGCTCACTAATAATCAGAAATGTGCATAAAGCAGAACTCAATCCAATTTCCATTCAGACCAGCATATTTTAGAGATACAAAGGCATACAAAGAATTTTCACCACTGCAGATGACTTTAAGCCAGATTGACTAAGGTTTTGTAAGAAAAAATATTTAGGTTCCTAACTCTTTTATGTCATAGACTTCAACTTTTGTACCCTAAGCTTGCATTATTATCATGAGTCTTATGACAGTGCATTCTTTAAAGATCCAATATATCTAAAATTCTCAAATTTTATTTCAGAGAAACAGAAATTCTAGTGCTTATATAAATAACATAATGGCTAACAAAAGAGCCTTTTTAAGAAAAACTATCCCTTTTTTTTTCAGTTTTATGATTTGGAAGATGACAAGTCAGAGTCATGATTTCTGAAGAGCAGCAACTCATCCATTGCAATAGGTTACAAGTCAGACCACTAAAACTTTCAGATAAGCAGAGTTCCTTCAGTACCTGGATTCCAAGTCTAATAACAGTAATTCCACATTTCTTTTGTTCCTTTTAATAAAGCAAAAACATGCCAACTACCTAGCACTGGCTAGTGCAGGGATTTAAGTTTTTCAGGAATAACTAGATCAGGAAAAGACAAAGTTACAAGGACACATTAATTCAAGCACTAAGCAGAAGTCAGGCTCCTCTTGAAAGGTAAGTACCAGAAGGTTTCTTGACACCTTCTGTGGGCACACACACACATGCTGCTGATAATATCTCTGT